>JBBPBR010000006.1:5164225-5178105 GCA_037974775.1 Cicer pinnatifidum | reverse complement strand
AATTGACACATGTTAAGAAATCAAATATAATTTATTTTAAGTGATCATAAAAGAAATAAAAAATAATTGAATAAAAAACAAAATATATTAATATCATTATGGAAATTTTGATTTTAGTACTTTAAATTTTAAATATTGTGTTTTTAAAGACAAAAGATTTCTCTTAATTTATTTTTTAATTTTTATTACAAGTACTATTAATACGCAACTCATTGTGACCCTTTAAATGAAATGAGGTACGTATGTATTATAAATCTTCAAAAAAGAATTTAATTTTTTTTCTCACAAATTGGATAATTATATTGCCAAATCATTGTACATTGTTTAGGATTACTTGAGTATAAATCACAACTAAAATATTTTTTAATAACTTTACTTATCTCTTGATGGTACCAGTAACCTCTGTTAGATGAAAGATATGCGGAAGAATGCCTATTCTAAGAGATATGCGCAGCAGTTTAACAAATTGTAAATTTATTAAACACAACATTAAACAAGGTCCCTAATATACAATTCTAATGAATGCACAAAGTATATGGATCACAGTATATATGGAGAAATGCATCAGATACAATCTTTCAAGATATTGATTTTTCATGCAATCATGTTAAGATAATCAAACATATAAATGCACTTAACACAGAAACTTTATCATGTATTCAATCAATATCAAAAAAGTACTAATTGCAGAAATTTAAACGAGATAAGGGAAAGAAAAGTGTACGCGGAGATTTATACTGGTTCAGATGTCCCTCGACGACTTACATCCAGTCCCAAGATCCAAAAGGATCTTAGCCTTTCTTATAGAACTTCTTAGAATCAGTTTACAGATTATACACAGTGCCTCGCACCAATCTTAAACTATTCTACTTGTTCTATCTTTCCCTTCCTGAATTCCCAAGTTTAAGTCCCATAAAATTGACCAAGAATTCAGTCAAGCGTCTTCTTGTTGACTACCTTCAACCTCGAAAAACACCACCAGTAACAACTGGATTTTCTCAAAGTAATTTGGTTACAGAAAATGGTTTACAGAAATTGAAACATATCAATATTACAAAGTTCTTGATCTTTCTTCTTCTCAAAGCAATCTTTCTCAATTCAGTCTTTTTCCATCCTTATTGATCACAAAGTGTATCTTGTTGATGGCTGAAAAAGGATATTCAAAGTAATATCAGTTGAGAAAGAATTAGTGGTGTATGATTGCAATTGATATTATCAAGTTGTTGAAGTAATTGTCTTATCATCTTATGAGAAGAAGTGAATGAAAGCAGTTTATATAGTTTCAGGAAAAACAACATATGAATCCATTTACCCAATCGATTCATTAAAGTCATAAAGCTGGCTAATCGATTTCCTCAATCGATTTCGCGAATCTTGTTTTTCTTGAATCTTGAAACTGTACATTCTAATCGATTTACCCAATCGATTATTTTAAGGAGTTCTTCAGACTTTGATGACAGTATATAATTGAATCGATTTGCATAATCGACTTGATATGTTTTGTTCAAACAACGAGATCAAAACAATCGATGTACTTAATCGATTCAACCATTCAGTCATCTCTGTTTCTAAAACTTTTTGTACCAATCGATTGTGGACTTTAAGTCTAAAGCACTTTTCATTAGTTGGTTTATTCAATTGATTTACCAAGTCGATTGATGCCAACATTTGTAACACCAAATGTATATAAGTAGATTGTGGTAATCGATTGTGTATGTTCCAGACCAAAGTTATTTTGAAACTTGTTTTAGTGAATCGATTGGCCTAATCGATTTAGCAAACATTGGTTTGGCTCTTGGACATTTACAATCGATTGTGTCAATCAATGTAGACAAAACATAAATAAAGATGTGATTGGTTTAATCGATTGGCCAAATCGATTGCCTGCAAAACGTGCCACTGACTTGCACATTTTAATTTCAGTAAGTAAGTCAATCGATTTGTCTAATCGATGTAAACAATCAGTTAAGTCTTGGTGATTTAATCAATCGATGTGCCTAATCGATTTGTGGCAAAGTGGCTCTCTGACTTGCACAATTTATTTTCTAATAAGTGTACCAATTGATTTGGCTAATCGATTGATAGCATGTTGGATTTCTTCAAGGATGAGCAAATCGATGGTGCCAATCGATTGGTTAACCCCAGACTTAATAAAAAAATTCAACCCTGTTACATAATCGATTGTATTAATCGATTTCCTCATGGATCTTCAAGCTTTTGTTGATTTCTTGAGTTCCAAGCAATTGTCTCGAGTATGTAGGATTAAATTTGTTGTTCCTGAAATTTTTCTCAGTTGACAATGTTAGATTTATTTCAGACCGTATGTTTGTCAATAACATCAAAAACGAACATATGTCTAACAATCTCCCCCTTTTTTATTTAAGTGACAAACATGCAATTTTAACTTGAAAAAAATTTCAAAGGAAACATTTGTAACAGTTTTAGTGAAGGTCCCCCTAAATTCAATATTCAAATAAGGATTAGAGCATCAATAACAGAACTGTTAAAAAAATGAGGTACAAATACAAGTAAATACAAGTTATAATTTCTCTCCCCCTTTGTCAGTTAAGGCAAAAAGTGGTGAAAGAGAAATGTTTGCTCCCCCTGAGGTGGTAGCAAACCTGGATACTGCTGTACAAGGAAGTTCAGAAAGATTAGTAACAAAAGCAGTAACATAAACTTAGTTGAAAACAATTTTGGATGAGATCAATAACATAAAACAGATTAAGGCGCGCATTAGACAATATGAAAATGAAATGCAGTAGGTAATATGATCAACAAGCTCAAATAGTTCATTAATCAATAATACAAAAAGTTACATTCATCAGGTTCATTACAAAAAGAAAGCAAAACAAAAACAAGAAAGCTAAGAAACCTAAAGTCCTAAACGCCTAGAGTTGTTGGTCCTCATTATTAGCAGGGGATGAGGCTGAGACCGCTGTATTATCCTCAGCAGGTGTCTCCTCACCATGAGTTGCAGCAACCTCTACTTGTGTTGGAGCAGGTTCTTCAGCCGCTTGTCTTCCTATTTCAGCAACATCGCTGAAGGACAACTTAATGCCCAGATGTTCCTGAATAGCTGCCACGTCTTGCGCCATCTAATTATGATCCGCTTGAATCTTCTGAATAGCAGCTTCAATCCTTTCATGAGATGCCTCCATCTTAGCGTTGTGAACTGCTTGAGCTGCCATAAATTCAAGCAGTTTGGTGAGCACCTCCGATTCTGCTGAAACATTCTCCGCAGCTGGTGGTTCAACACCTTGTTGGGTTTGTTCAGTAGTGGTCTGAGGTCGCTTCCAAACGCCATTGACCTTTTGCAGCTGCATTTGGTTCACGATGGATTCACCAAATGTTAGGACAGTCTTCGAAACTTCTTCACCCTTCAGAGATACCTTGAAGTGGGTGAGAATCTTCGTGACGAGCTGTGGATACGGAAGTACCAGCTTCCCTTGAGCAGCTTCCAGCATGTGCCTGAGAACAATCCATGCCCAGCTCATCTTGAGCTCTTTGCACAGACCCCACAGTAGCACGATATCCAGCCGTTGCACAACCGCGTGATTGCCGGAACGTGGAACCAGCATCTAACCCTTCGACCATAAGATCCTGCACAGCTGCTTGCCTATCCAGATACTCTTCCCATCCGTCGTCATCAGCGTCGGCTTCGGTGCTGCCATCCACTGAATTTCCAAAATAGGGAAGTCCTGACAGAGTCGAGAACTCTTCGAAAGACATTGAGATCTTCTTCCCTTTGACTGTTGCTTTGAAACCGGTGTCTATCATCTTGAAAGTAGAGTAGAATATCCGAATAAGATTCGGATACGTATCGAGCGAGCAGGATAAGAAGTCTTCTAAACCATGAAACCGAAGATGGTTTTGAAAAGAAAACCCATCACTGTCGAAGTAGCTGAAGTCCAAGATGCGAGCTTCATGTATCTTCCGTTTGACGAAAGCTTGTGGAAGCTTGAATTCCTCAATTTGCTTAGGTGGAGGAGCAGTTGATTTCTTTGGAGTAGTCTTCTTCTGTGGAGTACTCTTTTTCTTCTTCTTGTGCGATATTTCCTTCATCGCATCGGCGAGCAATTTCTCAGTCGAAGCTTCCTTTCTCTTCTTGGGTTTACCTTGATCAGGGGCAATACCTTTACCCTTATCTTGAGCTGCAATTTTGTGCGTAGGTATTGGTACCCGTTTTGGAAGAGTGGGTGGTGGAGACGGAGTCCTCCCACTAGATGAAGAAGATGAAGGTGAAAGAGAAGGGGTTCGGGGTTGAGTTTGCTTAACACGGGCCATTTGTGAAAGAAGGATTGTGAAAAGACAAAGATAAAAGAAGAAATGTAGTGTTTTGGGGTTGAAAGCAGAGAATTTTGAGAGAATTTGCAGAAAACCGAAGTTGCAATCGATTAGGGGAAGTGATTGGAAGTGGGTGAAATCGATTGTTACTGTTCCTTTTATAGAGAAAATTCCAGAAATCGATTGGGCCAATCGATTTGATGACCGTTACTGGGGAAGATCAACCAACAGAGCCGTTAGATCCTGCAACGGCTAGTAAAAACTGCAACAATAACTATGTCAATCAATTACCCAAATTGATTCATGAAGTTACTCAATCGATTTCCCAAATCGATTTCGTATTAACTCAACAGCTTTCATACCAGTTCAACTCAGAATCCATCTCAACAACCATCTCAGAATCGATGTCCCCAATCGATTCTTTAAACAAGAAAAAATAAACCAACTAGCTCAATCGATTTCCCAAATTGATTTCGAGTAAGTTCAGAGAACTTTCATCTCAGTCCAGAAGATACCTGCCTCAGCATCGATTTACCAAATCGATTCTTTAAATAAAAAAAACCACATTAATATAAATCAATCGATTTCCCAAATCAATTTCGTGTTCACAGTTTTGATAAAAATAGACATATTATGGGTCACATCGATTAGAGCAATCGATTGTGTAACACATTTTCATGTGTAATTATAGGACAATCGATTTACCTAATCGATTAGACACATAAATCAGATCTGACTAGGATCAATTATGCTTAATTTCATCCTAATGTGATGGAAGCTTTCCTTTGGCAATGCTTTGGTGAAGATGTCTGCTAGCTGTTTAGTTGTGTTGACGTATTCCAACTTGATGTTCCCACACTGAAACTGATCTCGAATGAAGTGATGCCGAATCTCGATATGCTTGGTCCTGGAATGCATAACTGGGTTCTTAGTGATACTGATCGCACTTGTGTTGTCGCACAAGATAGGAACAGTTCCTAAGTTCACACCAAAGTCTAACAAATGTTGTTTCATCCACATGATCTGAGCACAGCAACTTCCAGCTGCAATGTACTCAGCTTCTGCTGTTGACAAAGCGATACTGGTTTGCTTCTTGATGAACCAAGATACAAGTGAATTACCCAGCAAATGACAAGTACCAGAGGTACTCTTCCTATCCAGTTTGCGCCCTGCAAAATCTGAATCCGAATAGCCAACCAAAGAACAAGTTGATCCCTTAGGATACCATAATCCAAGGCTCCTAGTCCCAACTAAATACCTGAAAATCCTCTTGACTGCACTAAGGTGAGACTCTTTAGGATTTGATTGATACCTCGCACACAAACAAACACTGAACATGATGTCAGGCCTGCTTGTTGTGAGATAGATTCTATAGGCTTTGCTAGTTTGGGAATAACCTAGAAAGATACCCTCATCTGCCTTGGGATCAAACTTGCCTAGGTGTTCTTTACCATTATTCAAAACAAAGCACTTGCAACCGAACACTCGAAAATAGGATATATTAGGCTTTCTACCCTTGAATAGCTCATAAGGAGTTTTCTTAAGTATGGGCCTAATCAACACCCTATTGATAACATGTGTGGCAGTGTTAATCGCATCAGCCCAGAAATACTTGGGAGTATTTGAGTCTTTCAGCATGGTCCTAGCCAACTCTTCTAAAGACCTATTCTTTCTCTCCACTACACCATTCTGCTGAGGTGTCCTAGGGGCTGAAAACATGTGATGTATGCCATTCTCTTCACAGTAAGTATCAAAAGAATCATTTTGGAATTCACCTCCATGATCACTTTTGATGGACATAATTTTCTGACTTGTTTCATTTTGAACTAATTTTGCAAACTTTTTGAAAACAGAAAAAGTGTCACTTTTATGAGTCAGAAAGTATGTCCAAGTGAATCTAGAGTAGTCATCGATTAACACAAATCCATACAAGTTACCACCAAAACTTCTCACCTGGGATGGTCCAAACAAATCCATGTGGATAAGTTGTAAAACCCTATTGGTTTTGACCAGATCTATTGGGGGAAAAGAAGACTTAACAAGCTTGCTTTGCTCACAGGAGTCACACAGCCTATCTTTAGAAAACTTTTTATTGGGAAGGCCTATGACTAACTGCTTGCTAACAAGTCTATTCAAATGATCCATATGAATGTGTGCAATGCGTTTATGCCATAACCATGTTTCATCAGCATTTGATAATAAGCAACAAACAGAATTAACAGGTATAGCAGTTAAATCCAACATGTAGATATTATTAACTCTATTACCAACCAGTTTTATGCTTTTATCAAGTTCATATTCAATGATACAGGAAAGTGGTGAAAAACTAACTTGAAATCCGTTATCACAGAGTTGACTTATGCTTAGAAGATTGTGCTTCAATCCTTCCACGTATAAGACATTTTTAATGATAACAGTTGACTCGCTGCCTATGTCACCAATTCCGCAGGTCTTACCCTTATTGTTGTCACCGTATTTAACAAATCCATCTTCTTTTAGGCTTAGGGACATGAACATAGATTTGTCCCCTGTCATGTGCTTTGAGCATCCACTATCAAGATACCATTGGTGTTTTGTGGATCTCAAGCATACCTGCAATAGAATTAGAATTTGAATTTAGGTCCCCAATACAAATTGGGTCCTGGGGGGTTAATTTTAACATCTTGTGTCTTAATCTTCCAAATCTGTTTACATCCTCTATTGGCAAGTCTTTTAAATTTGCAATTGTAAACAAAATGTCCTTTTCTACAACAGAAATGACAAGTGACAGCAGAGGATGCAGACTGTTTCGGTTTGACAAAGACATTATGCATGTGACTAGACTTAGCACATTTTTGGTGATGTTTAACATTACCATAACCTATGCCATGTTTAGTCATATTCTGATTTGCATGCTTTATTAAACACATCATTAAACAAGGTCCCTAATATACAATTCTAATGAATGCACAAAGTATATGGATCACAGTATATATGGAGAAATGCATCAGATACAATCTTTCAAGATATTGATTTTTCATGCAATCATGTTAAGATAATCAAACATATAAATGCACTTAACACAGAAACTTTATCATGTATTCAATCAATATAAAAAACGTACTAATTGCAGAAATTTAAACGAGATAAGGGAAAGAAAAGTGTACGCGGAGATTTATACTGGTTCAGCTGTCCCTCAACGACTTACATCCAGTCCCAAGATCCAAAAGGATCTTAGCCTTTCTTATAGAACTTCTTAGAATCAGTTTACAGATTATACACAGTGCCTCGCACCAATCTTAAACTATTCTACTTGTTCTATCTTTCCCTCCCTGAATTCCCAAGTTTAAGTCCCATAAACTTGACCATGAATTCAGTCAAGCGTATTCTTGTTGACTACCTTTAACCTCGAAGAACACCACCAGTAACAACTGGATTTTCTCAAAGTAATTTGGTTACAGAAAATGGTTTACAGAAATTGAAACATATCAATATTACAAAGTTCTTGATCTTTCTTCCTCTCAAAGCAATCTTTCTCAATTCAGTCTTTTTCCATCCTTGTTGATCACAAAGTGTATCTTGTTGATGGCTGAAAAAGGATATTCAAAGTAATATCAGTTGAGAAAGAATTAGTGGTGTATGATTGCAATTGATATTATCAAGTTGTTGAAGTAATTGTCTTATCATCTTATGAGAAGAAGTGAATGAAAGCAGTTTATATAGTTTCAGGAAAAACAACATATGAATCCATTTACCCAATCGATTCATTAAAGTCATAAAGCTGGCTAATCGATTTCCTCAATCGATTTCGCGAATCTTGTTTTTCTTGAATCTTGAAACTGTACATTCTAATCGATTTACCCAATCGATTATTTTAAGGAGTTCTTCAGACTTTGATGACAGTATATAATTGAATCGATTTGCATAATCGACTTGATGTGTTTTGTTCAAACAACGAGATCAAAACAATCGATGTACTTAATCGATTCAACCATTCAGTCATCTCTGTTTCTAAAACTTTTTGTACCAATCGATTGTGCCAATTGATTGTGGACTTTAAGTCTGAAGCACTTTTCATTAGTTGGTTTATTCAATCGATTTACCAAGTCGATTGATGCCAACATTTGTAACACCAGATGTATATAAGTAGATTGTGGTAATCGATTGTGTATGTTCCAGACCAAAGTTATTTTGAAACTTGTTTTAGTGAATCGATTGGCCTAATCGATTTAGCAAACATTGGTTTGGCTCTGGAACATTTACAATCGATTGTGTCAATCGATGTAGACAAAACAGAAATAAAGATGTGATTGGTTTAATCGATTGGCCAAATCGATTGCCTGCAAAACGTGCCACTGACTTGCACATTTTAATTTCAGTAAGTAAGTCAATCGATTTTTCTAATCGATGTAAACAATTAGTTAAGTCTTGGTGATTTAATCAATCGATGTGCCTAATCGATTTGTGGCAAAGTGGCTCTCTGACTTGCACAATTTATTTTCTAATAAGTGTACCAATCGATTTGGCTAATCGATTGATAGCCTGTTGGATTTCTTCAAGGATGTGCAAATCGATGGTGCCAATCGATTGGTTAACCCCAGACTTTATAAAAAGATTCAACCCTGTTACAGAATCGATTGTACTAATCGATTTCCTCATGGATCTTCAAGCTTTTGTTGATTTCTTGAGTTCCAAGCAATTGTCTCGAGTATGTAGGATTGAATTTGTTGTTCCTGAAATCTTTCTCAGTTGACAATGTTAGATTTATTTCAGACTGTATGTTTGTCAATAACATCAAAAACGAACATCTGTCTAACATCTCTAAGTCGAATTCTAAATTGACAGGAAGTATTAATAACAAGAAGTATTTATGAATTCTCCTCCATTATCATTTCTCACATAAATGTTGTTGGACTCTTTTTCATTTTGTACCTTTTTGCAAAACAAAAATTGAATGAATCAAATGTGTAATATTTTGTTTTAAAAATAATACCCAAGTATATCTTGAAAAATCATCAACAATAACAAAGTCGTATTTGATTCATCCTAGACTTGTTGTTTTGATTGGCCCAAAGAGATCCATGTGAAGTAATTCAAGAGTTTTGTTTGTAGTTATAAAATCTTGAGTGAAAACAGCTCTTGACTTGCTTTCCTTTTGCTTTCCTTTCATACATTTTTGCTTTTTGAGTTTGATTTAAACCAAGACGAGCTTTATCAAAAATTCCTACTTGAGATCCCATGAGTTTTTGAAAAGTTTAAGTGGCTTTAATAAAATTTAACAAGTCAATTTGAAGAACTTCGTTTTCAGTTTTAAGGAGAACATTCTTCGTTTTCTTTGCAGAACATTCTTGACCCTTCTGATTTTCAAAATTTTGTTTCTATGTTTCTTTTAGTTCTTGAATGATATTATTGAGAATATTATTCATAGCTTGAGATTTTTCTTTTTCTTTATGAAATTGTTCTTTCAAAGAACTACATTTTTTTTAATAAGAAGGTTTGAATCATTTAACAAATTATCAAATTATTTTTCCATTTGTTCACACAGTTCAGAATTTGTTACCTCATTTTCTTCTGGTTTAGCCATCAAGCATATTTTGGCTTCCTTACCTTCTTATGTTTTTGATTCTTCTGAATCATCCCATGTTGTCATCATTGATTTCTTGTTGAAAGGAAATCGTTTTGGCAGTTTTTTGTTTAAGGGACATTCTACTTTGTAATGTCCTAATTTATTACTTCCAAAGCATGTGACTTGGCTTTTGTCTACTTCTGTTTTGGGATTTTTGTTTAGAAATCCCTTTTTGATTTGATCTCTTCTTCTCATCATTCTCTGTATCCTTCTGGTTAGAAAATCAAATTCTTCATCAACATCTTCTTGTTCAGTTTCTTCTGGTTCCTCCTTTGTTTGTATTGTGATACTTTCTTAATATGCCTTTAGTGCTATTGCTTTTCCTTTCTTGACTAGTTTTTCTTCTTGCAACAGTACTTCATGCGCTCTTAAAGTTCCAATTTATTCTTCTAGAGAAAGCGATTCAAAGTTCTTGGCCTGGCTTATGGCTGTTACCATTGGTCTCCATATGATTGGAAGGCATCTCATATTTTTTTTACTCTTTCTTGTACTGAGTAAGCTTTGCCAAGAGAATGTATTTCATTTACTATTATTGTGAACCTTGAATATATTTCATCAATAGTTTATCTTTCTTGCATTTCAAACAGTTCGAATTTCCTTATGCCAATGTTATTCTTGTTTCTTTGACATGGTTGATTCTTTCGTGATGAGTATGTAATGTATCCCATACTTCTTTAGCAGTTGTGCATTCATCAATTCTTTCACTTTCTTCCCTTCTTAAAGCACATGATAATAGTTGAGCTTTCGAGTTTATAAGTGTCTTAATTTTATCAGCTGTCTAGTATGATTCTTTCTTTGCAGTAGAGGTTGAATCATTTTGATCAACTCTTGGTATGAAATCTCCATCAGTAATGATGTGCCACATTCCTGTATCTTTAGATTTCAGAAACATTTACATCTAATTCTTTTAGAAATAATAACCAGATCCATCAAAGTAAGGTGGTCTATTGGAAGATCCTCCTTCAACGATGTATTTTGCTTTCGACATCTTTTCTTCTAGATCTTTTCTCTAGCACTTGTTAGTTGTTTTTAATCTTTATAGAGACCTTGCTCTGATGCCAATTGAAGTAGTAATGTCGATTAACAAGGAAGGGAGATTGAATTGTAAATGTTCCTATTAAAAAAGTTCATGAAAAGGGAGAACGTTCTTGGTTTTTACCAGAAAACGGAGAACGTTTTTGGTTAGCTTGAAAAACAGAAATTTAGTTTATGTTTATTTCAAGCAATTAATCAGGCTTAATAAATAAAGAGATAAGAGAAAGAATATTGTGACACCCTAAACTCCAAAGTGACATATATAATAATTTATACTAAATTTTTTTTAGGAAAATGTGCAGCAGATAAAAAAAATTTGTTTCTAAGAAAATAAAAACTTTTATAACTAATTTAGGATATCACATTGCTCAAAAATCAAAAGTAACAATTTTAACTTTTTTTTCCTCCAATAAAACAATGTCATCTCAATAATTAGAATCATAATTATAAGTGTTAATTAACATTTTATTTAATTACCATCAAAATATTAATTTGGAATTTTGTCTCAACAGATACTTTATATTCTAAACTATTTACGATTATGATATAAGAATATGCACAAAATGGTATCCACCATAAACAAAGATTAGGATACAATTATTGAAAAAGTAAATGTGACATATTAGAAGATCATTAAACATTTATTTCATTCATAAGTGCATGCTTTTTGGGTTTTTCCATAAATTATCTTCACCAAATGTAATCTTTGCTGAGTTATGTCATATATTAAGGTTGGTACCTCTTTCGACGGAAATTCAAACTTCAACATGTTAAGTGGAAAATAAAGCATGAATGTCGTGTCCGATTTGTCCGCAAAAAATGAGTCGCCACCAATTTTATTTTTATTAAAGGAAAAATTGGATAAAACCTAAAATAATAATTTTTGAACCAAAAATTTGGATTCGGGAGTCGATTACGAGTAGGAAAGTATTACCACCCTACAACGTTCGTTAAAACGGTTACTTTATAATTAATTATTTACAAACTATTTATTTATTAATTTTTACCCCAAAAAGAATAATAGAAAAAAGAAATTAAATTATTTACATTAATAAAAGAAGAAACAATATTTTTTTGTTAATTTTGTTTGACAAGGGAAAAACCTTGCTCCTACGTATCCACAGGTGCAATAGGGAAAGCAAAACACACGTAGTTCTTGGGTAGAAAATATTTATGTGTTGACAAATTTTATTATTAATTTTACTTTATATATATATATATATACATATATATTCATATCAAAATAAATTAACAACATAATGGTGATAATAATAGTAATAATGGTAGTAATGAAAATAATAATGGGAGTGATGTGTTGTATATGGATTTATGTATCGTTTTATTTTATGCAAACATTTTTACTATTTTATTTTTAAAACTGTTAAGGATAAAAATTCAAGAACAGCTTCGCGAGTCGGTGACGCATATGTGGCGTGAATCGACGGTGATAATAACAAGAGAATTTAAGATCTAACGCATAAGAAATAAAATACAATAAAGATGAGATATCACAAATTTGATAAAGAAATAAACTATTATACAACAATCAAATTGATTCTTATTAGTTGATTCCAAAACTTGATCGTGAAACCAAGAAAAAATTGATGTTTTATACAAAGAAAAATATTTTTTTATTAATTTGATTTCCCAAGGGAAAAACATTGCTCCTAGGTATCCCTAGTGCAATAGGTTGGAAATCAAAACACACATAGTTCTTGGATATAAAATATTTATGTGTTGATGGATTTTAATATTAATTTTACTTTATATATATAGTTATATCAAAATAAATTAACAACATAATGATGATAATAATAGTAATAATGGTAGTAATGAACATAATAATATGAGTGATGTGTTGTATATTGATTTCTGTTTCGTTTTATTTTAGGCAAACACTTTTACTATTTTTTTATTTTTATAAACTGTAAAGAATAAAAATTCAAGAACAGCTTGGCGAGTTGGCGACGCATATGTGACGCAAATCGACGGCGATAATAACAAGATAATTTAAGATGTAACGCATAAGAAATAAAACACAATAAAGATGAGATATCACAAATTTTTGATAAAGAAATAAACGATTATACAACAATCAAATTGATTCTTATTAGTTGATTCCAAAACTTGATCGTGAAAACAAGAAAAAATTCGTGTTTTATATCATACGTGTATTGAATAGTAAAAAAAAAAAAAACTCTATAACAATAATAATGTCAACAACAAAAAGTAGACGAGGAGAAAAAAGAAAAAATAATAGTTTACCGCACTGGAAAAGTTCTTTACTAGCTCCTGGTTCTAATCGTTATTCTCCCTTTTCTCCCTATTATTCTCTCTTCTCTTTTATTTTTTTGTGCTCTCAAGTGTACTCCCCATTCTCTCCCCTATGTCCTCTTATGGTAGACTTTTTTTTGGTGTAGATTACAAAAGACAATAGAATAATTGTCAATTGGTTACCATTAATCTATTTCTTTTCAGTTTCTTTTCATTTAATTGGCCACTATTATACTGATTTTTATTACCATTGATTCATTTCTTCAATTTCTTTTATATTCTATTGATCACCATTATACCGATTTTTATTACCATTTATTTATTTCTTCGATTTCTTTTCTATTCAATTGATCACCATTATACTGATTTTTATTATCATTGATTTAGTTCTTATCAATTTCTACCATTATAATGATTTTTATTACGATCAATCCAATTCAATTAAATATGTTTATTTTTTTATATATATTTTAGAAAATAGTAAAAATTTCTATAAACGAATCAGAGTCAAATAGAAACTAAACACATACATGATTTTCTAAAATTTAAAAGTCTAACTATTTATTTTTATTATTATTTTCATCATTATTTTTTTTAAATTCTTTTTATATATTTATTAAAAATAATAAAGTAGCGGACAAAATTAAGTGTCAATAGTGAATAATCGTATGAACTATAT
>JBBPBR010000006.1:5149520-5161395 GCA_037974775.1 Cicer pinnatifidum | reverse complement strand
CACATGATTGTCTCTAAGAATTTAATAAATTAGTATTTTTTTTTAGCATCAACAACATAAATACGAGAACAATAATAATACAATAACTAGAATGTTTTCACATTTGAATTTTTCGTGCTTTATTTATGGAAATCAATTACTAAAGAAGAAGTTGAAGTGTACAGTTCATACACGATATAAAAATGAAAATAATTATAATATACTAATTTTTGTTTATTTTAAAAATATTACACAGGGTAAATAGTTAAAATTAATATTATGTTTTATTATAGTTAAAATTAGTATTATGTTTTTCATGTTTTTTATTTTAAATAAAAGTCACCAAAGAAGTCTTTGAAATGTACAACTCAAACATGAGATAATTATTGATATAGTAATGTTGGTTTACAAGGAAGAAGAGTTTGAATTGTAAATGTTCCTATTTAAAAATTCCTGAAAAAACTTGAAGATTTAACTTAAGAATAATCTTAGTTTAGAAAATGCAAAACGGAGTACGTTCTTGGTTTTTACTAGAAAATGGATAACGTTCTTGGTTAGCTTGAAAAACATAAATTCAATTTATGTTTTAATTCAAGTAATTAATCAGACTTAATAAATAAGGAGATAAGAGAAAGAATACCACACAAGGACGTATCCTGGTTCGCCCAACTAGGGCTACGTCCGATCCTCACAATTGTGAGTTTTCCACTAAGTGTTTAAAATAAAGAACCTTCTTGGTTTTGCAACACCTAATTCAGACCATCCTTGATCTATTACAAGCTCTATTTTTTTTCTACCCATAAGGATATTTAATCAATTCACCTATCAGCCTTGATAGGATTTCTAACAATCTTTTCAAACTATAATAAATTCTTATAGTTTGATCAGTTTTTACAATAATGATGAATTTTTTTTTGAAAGAAACTAAAATGTCTCAAACTCTTTTAGTACAATAATAACAGCGTAACATATATAACTAGAACTGAATCTTTCTTGAGAAGATGAGAATTTCAAGTATATGAATGTGAATGATTTGTAAGACTTGATAGAAGTTAAACATCTTCCATTTTCCTATGCATTAGCTTTTCTTTTATAGGCGTTTTGGAGCATTTAATGATGGTCAAAAGAGTTGTTGGTAGTGTCATGTCTTTTTTACCAAAAATAATATATGTGAATAAAAATATTCAGCCTTTGAATACTTTTTTAAATCCGTTTGACTGAGCTGGTTTATTTGTTCTTGATCAAATTGCTTTTGTATTTAATGATCCTTCATGCTTCTCATAAATTTTTTGATGCCATATCTTAGATTTGGAGATTCGATTCTATTGAAAATAGTTTAAAGAATGATGATGAACTTCTGCAGATAAATGGAGATCGATACTTAACATCTACAGAGATAGAGATTGATAATCAATCTAGACTGACAGTTATTGAACTTCTTGGAGATTGATGATCAATCTTGAGGTTCAATGTTTGATCATTTTGGACGACTTCCTGATAAATCTGGATGACTTTGTATAGACCAAGATTGATTAACTTTCTTGACAATTAGGCTAGAGAAAGTTCATACTTGTCCTAACTTGCTTGATTCATGAGCTTTTATCTTAGTGATTCAAATGCGTTCTTTGACTTGAATGGATCCCAGTTGTTCCTTTCAAAGTACTGGTAATATTAACATGAAACTTAGAGGCATAATATTTTCTGAACTTGTTGAGATTGATTGATCAAGAGACTATGATGATTAGTCTTGATCCTGGAGAACATTCTTCGTTTTACCCATAATATTCTTGTTTCTTAATCTATTCAATTTTTTTTCTTCTGATTTCTTTGCTTTACTTGACTTTTATCTTTGAATTATTTCACTCAAAAGCAAAAGTTAAATTAACATAGCATTTTAGAATCGTAATTAACATTCTTGATTAAACTTTGTTTATTTTTATCAAAACTTTAATTTGAAAGTTTATCTTAACAATCTCCCCCTTTTTAATGATAACTAACATGTTAATTTATATTTTAATTATGATTCTAATATCAATTTTGAAGACCTTAAAAGCTACCTTTCAATTTATGCAGTAAGTGATTTTTGACAGAATTGTAAAATTTGCATATAATTTCAATATAAGCTTGTTTTTTCATTAATTCATTTGAAGATACAAAATATCACTTTGCATTAACATATTCAGAGAATCCTAGATACAAAAAGGATTTCTATAAACAAAATAAAAATATCTTAATTCTCCCCCCCTTTATCATACAAAAAAGAAGGAGTAAAGAAAAGGTTCTAATTTGTAAGCAATGGAGAGGATCTTTCAAAATGGGAGGATTTTGCGGGGTTAGGGACAAGCGGAGAAGTAAGAGCAGGATGAAGTGGGGGCGGTGGGATTCCTAGTTTGGGAGCCAGTTGATCTGTGAGCCATGTCCTTAAGAGGTTGTCTCCTGATCCTGCTGAAGTTGGCATTCCATGATAATTGGAATATACAAAGTCGAATATTACGGTATGATACTTACATATTTGTAAATGTTATTAATTGCATATAGTTTTATTTTGCATGACAGGTTCATGTATGTAGAATGCCAACACACGAATGGAGCTCTTTCAAAGGTTTTCGTAGAGTGCATGATAGATTGGAATATTGATAGAAAATTGTCAACCATCACTTTGGATAATTGTAGCACTAATGATGCTCTTGTTGGTATGTTGTTAAACAAACTTAATTGTTCTAATCTTATACTTGATGGTCAATTATTTCATATGAGGTGTTGTGCCCATATTTTAAATTTTATTGCTCAAGATGATTTGAGTGTTCTTGGAGATGGTATAGAGAAGGTTAGGGATAGTGTTTCATTTTGGACAGCCACGCCTAAAAGAGACCAAACTTTTGGGGAAGTAGCATGTCAATTAAAAGTTCCCATCACGAGAGAATTTGTATACATGTTTGCCTACAACAAAAGAGTGGGAAATAGCAAAAGAAATGTGTAATAAGTTGCAAGTCTTTAATCGTGTAACTGAGATATTTTCAGGTGCACAATATCCCACCACAAACATATTATTTCCATTGATTTGGGAAGTAAAACTCTCTTTGAAGCAATGACAAACTTGTTCAACTGAGATTATTAGAAATATTGGTTCTATAATGGTTGATAAATTTGAGAAATATTGGTCTGTATTCATGGTATTATGGGGATTGCCAGTGTTTTGGATCCAAGATTTAAATTCAAGTTGTTAGAGTACTTTTATCAGAAACTTTAGGGAAGTTAGTCTTCAATTGAAATTAACAATATCAAAAAATTATGTTACTTATTATTGAAGATTATTAAGCTAAATCCAATGGGTTGGTGGACAGTTCAACGGAAAAGTTCAATGAGAATGAGTCAAATTTAGAAAATGGTAATTGTACCAATTTTTTTTAGCAATTATGATTCTTTTGTCAATGATACTAATGATGTGCAATCAAAATCTGAGTTAGATCTATACTTGGAGGAAAAGGTATTGCCTAGAAGTGCTACATTTGATATTCTTGGATGGTCGAAAACAAATGGAATCAAGTATCCAATTTTGCAAAAAAAATTCCAAGGATATTTTGGTCATCCCGATTTCAACTGTTGCTTCAAAATCTGATTTTAGTATTGGTGGTAGATTGTTGAGTCCTCAACGGTTTAGACTTCATGAGGATACTTTGGAGGCACTTATGTGCTCACAAAGTTGGATAGAACATGAAAAACAAGGTATAATTGTAGCAATATACTATCTATTCAATTACATTTGTGTTAGTTTAACTATTTATTTTCTTTTATGTTTTAGCAACTATTGGTAAAATAGGACCACCACAATATTTAGAATCAAAAGATAAAAGTTTGCAAACTTTTGAAGAATCTGATTATGATGAAGAGGTAAATAATTGTGATTTTGTATTTAAGAGTTTTTTTTTTTGTTATTAATAACAACTTTATAATTATAAATAACTAATATAATACACATATTAGTTTTTTTACAGATCTCTGAGAATACTGCTCAAGAACTTGAAACTTCATAAAATATTATTTTTGATGTTTATTGTAGTAATGTGATATATTTTGATACTGCACAAGGATGATTAATTTCGGAGAATACTTCCCAAAGACTTGTAATTTGAAAGGTTTATTGTAGTAACATTATTTTGGAGAATACTGCCCAAGGACCAGTAATTTGATATGTTTCGGATGTTTTGAGTTAGAAAATATTTTGGTTTGTAATACTTTATGATTATGATTTGGATGTAAGATGTTTGGAAATTTTTTAAATTTAATAAAAACGCGATTATCTATCGATCTATTTTTGTTAAAGTGCGGGTAATGGGTATGGGTACGGACACTTAAGTACCCAAAGGGCAAGGGTACGGGTATTAAAGTTGATACCCGTGAGGGTTTAGACACAAGTATGGTATTTTTTTTTAAAATGCGGGTATGGAGACGAATATTATAGTACCCTATCCAAACCCTACCCATTGCCATCCCTAACAGTAAATTGGAATGTTTAAGTATCTTACAGAGAAGTCTTTAAGTTGATTTTTAATCCAAATAACTTGTGAGCAACAATTTTCTGCTGAGACATATTCAACTTTAGTGGTTGATAAGACTATTATGTTTTGCTTTCTACAAGACCAAGTTATCAATACTTCACCTAAAAATTAACATGCTCCACTAGTGCTCTTTCTTTTAATTTTATCTCTAGCGTATTTAGCATCATAGTAAACTATAAGATCAAAATGCGAACCTTTTCTATACTAAATACCAAGATTAGTGGTTCCAACTAGATATCTAAAAATTCGTTTTACAGCTGTTTAATGAGTTTCCTTTGGCGCTGATTGAAATCAAGTACATAATCCTACTGCAAATACTATATCAGGCCTACTGGCAGTTAAATAAAGCAAAGAACCAATCATTCCTCTATATTCCTTTTCATAAACAGATTTTCCATTTTCATCTTTTTCTAAAGAAGAGGATGGATGCATGAGAGTAGACATGATTTTTGATTCATTCATTTTGTATTTGATCAACAGATCTTTAATATATTTTTCTTGACAAATAAAAATACCATTTTCATTTTGTTAAATTTGTTATCCATTAAAATACCTTAATTCTCCCATCATGCTCATTTCAAATTTACTTTGCATGAGTTTTGAAAATCCTTCACACATTTTTTCATGTGTGGATCCAAAAATGATATCATCAACATATACTTGAGCAATGAGTAAGTCATTTTTCTCATATTTCTTAAATAATATGGTGTCAATTTTTCCTCTTGAAAATCCATTTTTAATTAAAAATGAACTTAACCTTTCATACCAAACTCTTGGCGCTTATTTCAGTCCGTATAAAGCTTTGGTAAGTTTGAAAACATGATTGGGTTTAGATTGATCCTCAAATCCAGGAGGTTGTTTTACATAAACTTGTTCATTTAAAAAACCATTTAAAAATGCAATTTTAACACCCATTTGAAAAAACCTAATAAGCTTATGAGATGCATATGCAATAAGTATACGAATAGCTTCTAACCTTGCAACTGGAGCAAAAGTTTCATCACAATCTATACCTTTTTGTTGATTATAACCTTGAGCAACTAATCTTGCTTTGTTTCTTATAACCTTACCTTCTTCATCTAATTTATTTATGAAAATCCATCGTGTTCCAATGGTTGATTGATCCAGTGGATCAGGTACCAAGGTCCAGACCTCATTTTTCTCAAACTATTATTCTTTGTGGCTTCAGTCCAAGATTGATCAACTATGGTTTCTTTAATTGATTTTGGTTTAATTTAAGATATCATAGCCATGGTGTTTTCTTCATTCTTGAATGATTTTCTTTTTCGAATCCCATCAATTGTATCTCCAATGATTTGTGTTTTAGGATGATCTTCAATTGTTCTCCAGCTTTTTGGTGGAGACTGAAATAAAGATTGTTTATCAATCTCTGTTTCATGCAAATTGTTCTGTTGCAGACCAGTTTAATTTTCTTTTTCCTCAGCCTTTTTACTCGTATCCATATCATCAAACTCATCAAATATTATATGCATACTGATTTCTACAACCTTAGTTCTTAAATTAAATACTCTATAGCCTTTAGAGTCAGTTAAATATCCTAAAAAGATTGTTTTGTCTGATTTTTCATCAAACTTTCTAAGAACGTCTTTGTTGTTCAAAATATAACAATAATATCCAAAAATGTGAAAATAAGAAATGTTTGGTTTTCTGTTTTTCCAAATTTCATATGGGGTTTTGTTGATGATTTTTCATATTGATACACGGTTTAAAATGTAACAAGAAGTATTAATAACTTTGGCCCAAAAGTATCTTTCAACATTTGATTCTTCCAAGATTGTTCTTGCCATTTTTTATAATGTTCTACTTTTTTTTTCAACAAATCCATTTTATTGTGGAGTTCTTGCACAAGATATATTATGAGAAATGCCAAGTTCATCAATGAAGGTTTGAAAAAAGGCATTTACGAATTCTCCTCCATTATCATTTCTCACATAAATGTTGTTGGACTCTTTTTCATTTTGTACCTTTTTGCAAAACAAAAATTGAATGCATCAAATGTGTAATCTTTTGTTTTAAAAATAATACCCAAGTATATCTTGAAAAATCGTCAACAATAACAAAGCCGTATTTGATTCATACTAGACATGTTGTTTTGATTGGCCCAAAGAGATCCATGTGAAGTATTTTCAAGAGTTTTGTTTGTAGTTATAAAATCTTGAGTGAAAACAGCTCTTGACTTGCTTTCCTTTTGCTTTCCTTTCATAGATTTTTGCTTTTTGAGTTTGATTTAAACCAAGACGAGCTTTATAAAAAATTCCTACTTGAGATCCCATGATTTTTTGAAAAGATTAAGTGGCTTTAATAAAATTTAACAAGTTAATTTGAAGAACTTCGTTTTCAGTTTTAAGGAGAACGTTCTTCGTTTTCTTTGCAGAACATTCTTGACCCTTCTGATTTTCAAAATTTTGTTTCTATGTTTCTTTTAGTTCTTGAATGATATTATTGAGAATATTATTCATAGCTTGAGCTTTTTCTTTTTCTTTATGAAATTGTTCTTTCAAAGAACTACATTTTTTTTAATAAGAAGGTTTGAATCATTTAACAAATTATCAAATTATTTTTCCATTTGTTCACACAATTCAGAATTTGTTACCTCATTTTCTTCTGGTTTAGCCATCAAGCATATGTTGGCTTCCTTACCTTCTTATGTTTTTGATTCTTCTGAATCATCCCATGTTGTCATCATTGATTTCTTGTTGAAAGGAAATCGTTTTGGCAGTTTTTTGTTTAAGGGACATTCTACTTTGTAATGTCCTAATTTATTACTTCCAAAGCATGTGACTTGGCTTTTGTCTACTTCTGTTTTGGGATTTTTGTTTAGAAATACCTTTTTGATTTGATCTCTTCTTCTCATCATTCTTTGTATCCTTCTGGTTAGAAAAGCAAATTCTTCATCAACATCTTCTTGTTCAGCTTCTTCTGGTTCCTCCTTTGTTTGTATTGTGATACTTTCTTAATATGCCTTTAGTGCTATTGCTTTTCCTTTCTTGACTAGTTTTTCTTCTTGCAACAGTACTTCATGCGCTCTTAAAGTTCCAATTTATTCTTCTAGAGAAAGCGATTCAAAGTTCTTGGCCTGGCTTATGGCTGTTACCATTGGTCTCCATATGATTGGAAGGCATCTCATATTTTTTTTTACTCTTTCTTGTACGGAGTAATCTTTTCCAAGAGAATGCATTTCATTTACTATTATTGTGAACCTTGAGTACATTTCATCAATAGTTTATCTTTCATGTATTTCAAACAGTTCGAATTTCCTTATGCCAATGTTATTCTTGTTTCTTTGACATGGTTGATTCTTTCTTGATGAGTATGTAATGTATCCCATACTTCTTTAGCAGTTGTGCATTCATCAATTCTTTCACTTTCTTCTCTTCTTAAAGCACATGATAATAGTTGAGCTTTCGAGTTTATAAGTGTCTTAATTTTATCAGCTGTCTAGTATGATTCTTTCTTTGCAGTAGAGGTTGAATCATTTTGATCAACTCTTGGTATGAAATCTCCATCAGTAATGATGTGCCACATTCCTATATCTTTAGATTTCAGAAACATTTACATCTAATTCTTTTAGAAATAATAACCAGATCCATCACAGTAAGGTGGTTTATTGGAAGATCCTCCTTCAACGATGTATTTTGCTTTCGACATCTTTTCTTCTAGATCTTTTCTCTAGCACTTGTTAGTTGTTTTTAATCTTTATAGAGACCTTGCTCTGATGCCAATTGAAGTAGTAATGTCGATTTACAAGGAAGGGAGATGGAATTGTAAATGTTCCTATTAAAAAAGTTCATGAAAAGGGAGAACGTTCTAGATTTTTACCAGAAAACGGAGAACGTTTTTGGTTAGCTTGAAAAATAGAAATTTAGTTTATGTTTATTTCAAGCAATTAATCAGGCTTAATAAATAAAGAGATAAGAGAAAGAATATTGTGACACCCTAAACTCCAAAGTGACATATATAATAATTTATACAAAATTTTTTTTAGGAAAATGTGCAGCGGATAAAAAAAATTTGTTTCTAAGAAAATAAAAACTTTTATAACTAATTTAGGATATCACATTGCTCAAAAATCAAAAGGAACAATTTTAACTTTTTTTTCCCTCCAATAAAACAATGTCATCTCAATAATTAGAATCATAATTAGAAGTGTTAATTAACATTTTATTTAATTATCATCAAAATATTAATTTGGGATTTTGTCTCAACAAATACTTTATATTCTAAACTATTTATGATTATGATATAAGAATATGCACAAAATGGTATCCACCATAAACAAAGATTAGGATACAATTATTGAAAAAGTAAATGTGACATATTAGAAGATCATTAAACATTTATTTCATTCATAAGTGCATGCTTTTTGGGTTTTTCCATAAATTATCTTCACCAAATGTAATCTTAGCTGAGTTATGTCATATATTAAGGTTGGTACCTCTTTCGACGGAAATTCAAACTTCAACATGTTAAGTGGACAATAAAGCATGAATGTCGCGTCCGATTTGTCCGCAAAAAATGAGTCGCCAACAATTTTATTTTTATTAAAGGAAAAATTGGATAAAACCTAAAATAATAATTTTTGAACCAAAAATTTGGATTCGGGAGTCGATTACGAGTAGGAAAGTATTACCACCCTACAACGTTCGTTAAAACGGTTACTTTATAATTAATTATTTACAAACTATTTATTTATTAATTTTTACCCCAAAAAGAATAATAGAAAAAAGAAATTAAATTATTTACATTAATAAAAGAAGAAACAATATTTTTTTGTTAATTTTGTTTGACAAGGGAAAAACCTTGGTCCTAGGTATCCCCAGGTGCAATAGGGAAATCAAAATACATGTAGTTCTTGGGTAGAAAATATTTATGTGTTAACGAATTTTATTATTAATTTTACTTTATATATACATATATATATACATATATATTCATATCAAAATAAATTAACAACATAATGGTGATAATAATAGTAATAATGGTAGCAATGAAAATAATAATAGGAGTGATGTGTTGTATATGGATTTATGTATCGTTTTATTTTATGCAAACACTTTTACTATTTTATTTTTAAAACTGTTAAGGATAAAAATTCAAAACAGCTTCGCGAGTCGGTGACGCATATGTGGCGCGAATCGACGGTGATAATAACAAGAGAATTTAAGATCTAACGCATAAGAAATAAAACACAATAAAGATGAGATATCACAAATTTGATAAAGAAATAAACGATTATACAACAATCAAATTGATTCTTATTAGTTGATTCCAAAACTTGATCGTGAAACCAAGAAAAAATTCATGTTTTATACCAAAAAAAATATTTTTTTATTAATTTGATTTCCCAAGGGAAAAACATTGCTCCTACTTATACCCAGTGCAATAGGTTGGAAATCAAAACACACATAGTTCTTGGATATAAAATATTTATGTGTTGATGGATTTTAATATTAATTTTACTTTATATATATATTTATATCAAAATAAATTAACAACATAATGATGATAATAATAGTAATAATGGAAGTAATGAACATAATAATATGAGTGATGTGTTGTATATTGATTTTTGTTTCGTTTTATTTTAGGCAAACACTTTTACTATTTTTTTATTTTTATAAACTGTAAAGAATAAAAATTCAAGAACAGCTTGGCGAGTTGGCGACGCATATGTGACGCAAATCGACTGCGATAATAAATATATATGGGTCCTCCTAATTGAAAAGACAGTATTCAACTAGTTTGAGATGATTAAGAACACCTTGGATTCTTTGAAATAATTATCCACTCAATAAAGATATTTGAACACCTTCAATATAAATATTTCACATAGTATTAGATTGAGACGTAGTAAAAAGAGAGTAACATCGAAGAGATTATTCCCCCAGTATTCAACTAGTAGGGTAAAACTAACCTGTCTCACGACGGTCTAAACCCAGCTCACGTTCCCTATTGGTGGGTGAACAATCCAACACTTGGTGAATTCTGCTTCACAATGATAGGAAGAGCCGACATCGAAGGATCAAAAAGCAACGTCGCTATGAACAGCTTGGCGAGTTGGCGACATATATGTGACGCAAATCGACGGCGATAATAACAAGATAATTTAAGATGTAACGCATAAGAAATAAAACACAATAAAGATGAGATATCACAAATTTTTGATAAAGAAATAAACGATTATACAACAATCAAATTGATTCTTATTAGTTGATTCCAAAACTTGATCGTGAAACCAAGAAAAAATTCATGTTTTATACCAAGAAAATTTTTTTTTTATTAATTTGATTTCGCAAGGGAAAAACATTGCTCCTATGTATCCCCAGTGCAATAGGTTGGAAATCAAAACACACATAGTTCTTGGATATAAAATATTTATGTGTTGATAGATTTTAATATTAATTTTACTTTATATATATATATTTATATCAAAATAAATTAACAATGGTAATTATCATAAGCATAAATAACAACGCTACACTAAAACTCACTAATATACAAGTCATAGAAAAATAATTATAAATTAAAATTCGATAACTTTATGATAAAAATTAATATAATAAAAAGAATAATGCATTTACATTAATAAATTTAACATTAATATCTTACAAGATTTAAAACACAATAAAGATGAGATATCACAAATTTTTGATAAAGAAATAAATGATTATACACCAATCAAATTGATTCTTATTAGTTGATTCCAAAACTTGATCATGCAAACAAGAAAAAATTCATGTTTTATATCATACGTGTATAGAATAGTAAAAAAAAAAAACTCTATAACAATAATAATGTCAACAACAAAAAATAGACGAGGAGAAAAAAGAAAAAATAATAGTTTACCGCACTGGAAAAGTTCTTTACTAGCTCCTAGTTCTAATCGTTATTCTCCCTTTTCTCCCTATTATTCTCTCTTCTATTTTATTTTTTTGTGCTCTCAATTGTACTCCCCATTCTCTCCCCTATGTCCTCTTGTGGTAGACTTTTTTTTGGTGTAGATTACAAAAGACAACAGAATAATTGTCAATTGGTTACCATTAATCTATTTCTTTTCGGTTTCTTTTCATTTAATTGGTCACTATTATACTGATTTTTATTACCATTGATTCATTTCTTCAATTTCTTTTCTATTCAATTGATCACCATTATACCGATTTTTATTACCATTTATTTATTTCTTCGGTTTCTTTTCTATTCAATTGATCACCATTATACTGATTTTTATTATCATTGATTTAGTTCTTATCAATTTCTACCATTATAATGATTTTTATTACGATCAATTCAATTCAATTAAATATGTTTATTTTTTT
>JBBPBR010000006.1:5132013-5148617 GCA_037974775.1 Cicer pinnatifidum | reverse complement strand
ATTATTATAATTATTATTATAAAAAAATGTTCAACAAAGACTCTTCCTATTTTTAGTAAAATAAATTTTATAATAATAGAAAATGAAGAACGAATATAATATCTGCAAATAATATATTATGTTGTCCTTTAACTTACATGAAAATTACAAATTAGTTCTTTATATTTTTTTTTATAATAAGATAGTCCTTTATTTATCTTTTGGGATAAAGTTTGTGATTTTATGCTTGTAAATATTTTCACCATTAATCCTAATTTAAAATCATCAAAATTTAAATTTAAATTTTTTCAATTTTTTGAATAAATTCATTTACTTAACAGTTTTGACCGCAACAATAATAAAAATATAAATAATCAATAACCAAATATCTATTTGATAAAAATATGAAAAAATTATAATATATTAATTATAATGTATTGTATGAATATACCCGTAACAAATATTGATCGTACATTAATATCAAATGAATGAGTTCTCAACATATAATATATCAAAGAATGATATCTTTTCAAATTTATCTTATTAGAGATTTGAATTAGTTGAATCTCTATTTCAACATCATCACTAGGGCTGAGAATAGGTTAGGTTCAGACTTATAAACAATCCTATTAGGCCTGACAGGCCGGCCTGTATATATATTTTAATATTTATTAATATTTTTTTTATGATATTAATAATATTATTTCCTATTTTAGATTATACCAATAAGGCAATCACTCAGCAATCATTCCATATTCAGTAGTCGTTTCGTATTCGGTAGTGATTCTATATTTTGTAGTCGTTTCATATTCGATAACGTTCAATTAGTCAATCACTCAATAGTCGTTCCATATTTGTTTAAGAGGTAATAATGAGTGTGTTTTTTTTTAAAAAAAATCTATTATTTGAAACTAAAATAATTTTGTTAGAAAAATTATTTTTTGTTTAATATATATTGATATTGGTATATGGAGAGCATAATGTGGTATGAGTAGAACATTTAAATATTTTAATATGAATAAGACTTTTAAAAAGACTTTTAAATCAGACCAAACTTTTACAAAGACCAAAACAGACCGAAAAAAAAGGTTTTGATAGACCGTAAGCCAGATTTATACCTAAAAAGTAAATCGTAGGTGAGACTCAGACCTTTCAAAGCCTGGTCTAGCCTATTCCCACTCCTAACCATCAGTACATCACTACTACACATCTCCTATTTAAATGACTTTACATGTGTTTTAATTATATTCCATTTAATAATTAAAATAATATCTCATCACATCTCTTATTCCTCTATTTTAATTTACAAGGGTTATATATGTTTTTAGTCCGAAAAAAACTATGATCTTTCAAGTTTAGTCTTTTAAAAATATTTATCCACTTTTATTCCATCTATTTATTTTATAGAGAGTTTTTTTTTAAGGACTAAAAGTATCAATTGTTTACAATTTTTTTTTCTTTCAAAATTAGGACTACAAGTGAATAAAATAATGTTTATAGAGGGTAAAAAGTTGAACTTTTTTTTTTTATAAATAATAATTTTAAAATTTTATAGAGACTAAAAATTTATTTAATTTAATTTACAATAATGTGGTTTAATGTTGTGACACCCTATATATATATATATATATATATATATATATATATATATATATATATAATAATTTATATCATATTCCTATAAAATTTGATTCAAATTAAATAAGTAAAATACAAATTAAAACCGTTATTCCCGGTATCACCTATCAGAGCGGGGTTCCTCCCAAACTTGAACTTCAAGACTCATTAACCTGTAATAACTGCGATTTTGCAAACGCAGGGCCCAACCAGTCAAACACAAACAACGAAGGAGGTGAGTTTTGAAATCATGTTAATAGTATTTTATGAGTAAGAAGAACACGCAAACAATCATAATAGAACCGTATCATAATCACTTTACGATATATCAAAATATTTAATTAAATAGTATCATACTATAACATCAAAGTCACCCAAGTAAAATAATCATCTCATTATAATATGCATCAAATCATCTAATCAATATTACCTTTGAAACACATCAATCACAACAAAACAATCACAAGGAAATGCAATGCTATGCATGAGCTTAGACTCTACTTCACAATGTGGTACCATTCTAACTCTGAAGTACTTGGTTAGGAGGCCATGATACTATGCCACTACAAGAGTGGACGGACAATTCATGAATGGCCAAGTCCTCATAGATCCCCTCAACTCAACCCGAGACACATATACGCGACGGTCGGGGTACTCTTGTGTTGCACGGTAGCTCCCGGCCTTAGGGAATAACCCACTAATCCACTTAGGAATTCCCCACTAGGTGTACCCCCAAGGTCTATCAGTCTTACTTTATAGTTCGACTGTAGCCCTCCACGATCAGGCTCATTCAGTTGTACTTCCCCATAATCACTAGGCTTGTCAGGCCCTACCTATATGATGACAAAATAATCTTCACTTCACAATTCACAATATTTATTTTCTCCCCCCGTTAGCTTAGACTACTCCATTAAGAGCACTATATTTAAGAATCATCACTATCTCATCAAGTATGGGGTACTTCAATATTTTCATCATAATTTTATAATATCATTAATCATAAATAATCATGATCATCGTATAAACTCATCACAATTTTATAACATCACTATCATCAATCAAAAATCATCATTATCATCACGTAAGCATATATCAAATCATGCATCCATATTTTATTATCACATCACATAATATCATCTAAGCAAACATGTACACATAATTTCATTCAACATCCAACATCATAATAATAACAATTATCAACTACCACACAAGTATCGAAAATTAAATCAATCAACACCTTATAAAAATTTCTATTTCACGTTTTAACCTCACAATTCTCATATTTCAAATTAATCAATTTATCTCTCAAAGGGTTACTGCCGTACGTAGCAAGCCCCGAATGAATCGTTGGGAAATACGGTTTTCCCGTTCATCTTACAATATATTATACTCATGAATTCAAACGCTCTCTCACCCCTTACCTTATTTTGAAGCTTTCACACACGAATGCGATTCCACGAGCAAACAACCTTTGTTCATTGACTTTTTGTCCTTCAATCGATCTAACTCGATAGTTTATAAGTAAACGTTAAAAATAAATTATGAGAAGATACTCTAAAAACTAAATTCGAAATTCGGTCAAGAAAAATTACCATAAATCAGAAACCCAGTCAGTGGATAATATAGTCACTTTTCACACGGTCGTTTTGGCGTTGGTTTCACTCAAATCGGACTTACGGTTAAGGAGAACGGTGCAAAATAACGAATTCTACAAACGAAGAAGTTGGGTATTTTAGAGAGGAAATTGGGGTTGTTAAAAATCTGGAAAATTATGTTTAATTGAAAAGTTAAATGAATGAAATAACGTACTCAAATTTGGATGAGAACGGAGAAGCTTTTACGGAACAATTATCGATCACCGGTGTAAAAAACGATAGGCTTGTTATTGTGTTTACTCTTTGGTTCTACGGCTTCCCATTCAACTCCCTTCCCTTTTCTGTGTTTACTCTTTGTTTTGTTTTAACGAGAAACAGAGTGTTAAGAAAAAGATTGTATGCAAAATATCTACTTCTATTTTCATGTATTAAAAAATTCCTAAACTTTGTCACCCAAAAATATAAACTCAAAATTATGATTTTATAAAGCAATGTAACGAGCTATTATTTTAGTCTAACTATAATAATAAAGATTAATAAAAAAAAGTTTATGCTATAGGCTATAAAACATTATAGCCCAGCTACAATTATAATAAACATTCACAATAATTTTTTTTACATTTCATTTTTTGAGATTGTATTTAGGGGAATTATTCATTAAATAAGTAATTATAGTGTACAATTTATATGAGATAAATAATATGTTATTTTTTTTTCTTTTAAAATTTAATTTTTTCACATTGTTTTTCACAAACAGAATAACCAAAAATAGTCTTTCAAGTATACAATTCATACACCTGACCAAATATTTAGTAGTTAAATTTAATAGTTTTTTCTTTCTTCTACAAATTGAGAATAACTATATTATATTAATTTGAGTTAATCATAAAAATCATACACAATACAAATGATTGTCTCTAAAAATTTAATAAATTAGTATTTTTTTAAGCATCAACAACATAAACATGAGAACACTAATAATACAATAACTAGAATGTTTTCACATTTGAATTTTTCGTGTTTTATTTATGGAAATCAATGACTAAAGAAGAAGTTGAAGTGTACAGTTCATACATAGTTATAAAAATGAAAATAATTATAATATACTAATTTGTGTTTATTTTAAAAATATTACACAGGGTAAATAGTTAAAATTAATATTATGTTTTATTATAGTTAAAATTAGTATTATGTTTTTCATGTTTTTTATTTTAAATAAAAGTCACCAAAGAAGTCTTTGAAATGTACAACTCAAACATGAGATAATTATTGATATAGTAATGTTGGTTTACAAGGAAGAAGAGTTTGAATTGTAAATGTTCCTATTTAAAAATTCTTGAAAAAACGTGAAAATTTAACTTAAGAATGATCTTGGTTTAGAAAATACAAAACGGAGTACGTTCTTGGTTTTTACCAGAAAACGGATAACGTTCTTGGTTAGCTTGAAAAACATAAATTCAATTTATGTTTTAATTCAAGTAATTAATCAGACTAAATAAATAAGGAGATAAGAGAAAGAATACCACACAAGGATGTATCCTGGTTCGCCCAACTTGGGCTACGTCCGATCCTCACAATTGTGAGTTTTCCACTAAGTGTTTAAAATAAAGAACCTTCTTGGTTTTGCAACACCTAATTCAGACCAGCCTTGATCTATTACAAGCTCTATTTCTTTCTACCCATAAGGATATCTAATCAATTCACCTATCAGCCTTGATAGGATTTCTAACAATCTTTTCAAACTATAATAAATTCTTATAGTTTGATCAGTTTTTACAATAATGATGAATTTTTTTTGAAAGAACTAAAATGTCTCAACTCTTTCAGTACAATAATAACAGCGTAACATATATAACTAGAACTGAATCTTTCTTGAGAAGATGAGAATTTCAAGTATATGAATGTGAATGATTTGTAAGACTTGATAGCAGTTAAACATCTTCCATTTTCCTATGCATTAGCTTTTCTTTTATAGGCGTTTTGGAGCATTTAATGATGGTCAAAAGAGTTGTTGGTAGTGTCATGTCTTTTTTACCAAATATAATATATGTGAATAAAAATATTCAGCCTTTGAATACTTTTTGAAATCTGTTTGACTGAGCTGGTTTATTTGTTCTTGATCAAATTGCTTTTGTATTTAATGATCCTTCATGCTTCTCATAAATTTTTTGATGCCATATCTTTGATCTCAAGATTTGATTCTATTGAAAATAGTTTAAAGAATGATGTAAACTTCTACAGATATATGGAGATCGATACTGAACATGTGCAAAGATAGAGATTGATAATCAATCTAGACTGACAGTTATTGAACTTCTTGGAGATTGATGATCAATCTTGAGGTTTAATGTTTGATCATTTTGGACGACTTCCTGATAAATCTGGATGACTTTGTATAGACCAAGATTGATTAACTTTCTTGACAATTAGGCTAGAGAAAGTTCATACTTGTCCTAACTTGCTTGATTCATGAGCATTTATCTTAGTGATTCAAATGCGTTCTTTGACTTGAATGGATCCCAGTTATTCCTTTCAAAGTACTGGTAATATTAACATGAAACTTAGAGGCATAATATTTTCTGAACTTGTTGAGATTGATTTATCAAGAGACTATGAGGATTAGTCTTGATCCTGGAGAACATTCTTCGTTTTACCCATAATATTCTTGTTTCTTAATCTATTCAATTTTTTTTCTTCTGATTTCTTTTCTTTACTTGACTTTTATCTTTGAATTATTTCACTCTAAAGCAAAAGTTAAATTAACATAGCATTTTAGAATCGTAATTAACATTCTTGATTAAACTTTGTTTATTTTTATCAAAACTTTAATTTGAAAGTTTATCTTAACAATCTCCCCCTTTTTAATGATAACAAACATGTTAATTTATATTTTAATTATGATTCTAATATCAATTTTGAAGAGCTTAAAAGCTCCCTTTCAATTTATGCAGTAAGTGATTTTTGATAGAATTGTAAAATTTGCATATAATTTCAATATAATCTTGTTTTTTCATTAATTCATTTGAAGATACAAAATATCACTTTGCATTAACATATTCAGAGAATCCTAGATACAAAAAGGATTTATATAAACAAAATAAAAATATCTTAATTCTCCCCCCTTTATCATACAAAAAAGAAGGAGTAAAGAAAAGGTTCTACTTTGTAAGCAATGGAGAGGATCTTTCAAAATGGGAGGATTTTGCAGGGTTAGGGACAAGCGGAGAAGTAAGAGCAGGATGAAGTGGGGGCGGTGGGATTCCCAGTTTGGGAGCCAGTTGATCTGTGAGCCATGTCCTTAAGAGGTTGTCTCCTGATCCTACTGAAGCTGGCATGCCATGATAATTGGAATATACAAAGTCGAATATTACGGTATGATACTTACATATTTGTAAACGTTATTAATTGCATATAGTAACATTTTAAAAATTATTTTGCATGACAGGTTCATGTATGTAGAATGCCAACACATGACTGAAGCTCTTTCAAAGGTTTTGGTAGAGTGCATGATAGATTGGAATATTGATAGAAAATTGTCAACCATCACTTTGGATAATTGTAGCACTAATGATGCTCTTGTTGGTATGTTGTTAAACAAACTTAATTGTTCTAATCTTATACTTGATGGTCAATTATTTCATATGAGGTGTTGTGCCCATATTTTAAATTTTATTGCTCAAGATGATTTGAGTGTTCTTGGAGATGGTATAGAGAAGCTTAGGGATAGTGTTTCATTTTGGACAGCCACGCCTAAAAGAGACCAAACTTTTAGGGAAGTAGCACGTCAATTAAAAGTTCCCATCATTAAGAAACTTATTCTTGATTGCCAAACTAGGTAGATGATGACTCTTCATCACATGCATAATTTTAATTGATTTTAGTCTTATTTATCTTTAATCATTAGTTAATTTAATGAGTTATTTAATATATTTTGTTGATTTTAGTTATTTGATTTAATGAAATGTTTTTGTTCTTATTTGCTTAATTAAGTAGATATTTTTCGTAGTTTTGCGTTGTTACTTTGTTTTAGTGCAGTGCTGAATTTTGGTGAGAAATCAACATGACCTATATAGAGTATTGCAGCCATATCTGGAGTTCTAGATTTCCAATTGGAGTCAATCCAAATGCTAATGCAAGCTAAGATCCATATCTACAACTATCATGAAGACACCGGGACCAAATTCAGACTGGAAAGATGAGAAAATTGCAAAATACGTCAGACAGCAGATGTTGTGCGCCTGGAGCGCGCCCTGCGCGCCTGAAGCGCATTTCCAGCCATTGTTCACTGCCAATACGCGCCCGGAGCGCAAAGACAGTGCCTGGGGCGCGCGACATGCATCAGCATTCATAAAAACGCAATTTTTTACTGTTTAGGGATCTTTTTGACTCTTGGGAAGTTGGGAGACTTGTGCCCTAGCATAGAAACTCAAAGACGGCCGTTTCTAACATCATTGGAGCAGTTATATCAAGAATCATTCATGAATCATTCTTGTAATTCTTCTTTAATCTTATCTTTTGTATCTCTGTCATGAGTAACTAAACCCTATTTGTTAGGGATGAGTGTAACCAGATGAAACCCTTATTTTTCTGATTTGATTTCTAGTTATATGAATGAGTTTATTGAATTATTTTTCTCATCTCTGTGCTTAATGCTTTTTATTGCTTGATCAACATTAAAATGTTCTATGATTTGTATTTTGAAACGGAAGTGGACTTTACAAATGCTTGAGATGAGAAATTCATGAATTTGTAGTCTAGGGATAGATGCAGGTCATGAAACCAATTAAATTAGTTGCAAAACAATAGTTTACAAGAGAATTTCTATACAGTAATGCTTAATTCTAATCTTAAATCTACTAAGGAATTAGGGGTTACTTTGAAATTAAAGGTTCTGTCACTAAGATATTAGGGCAAGAATAATAAAGAGAATTCGGTAATAATTCAATAAAGGAATTCAGTAACTAGGATCAAATTAGACACCAAGGTTGGATTCGAAGTGAAACTCATCCCTGACATTTTTATCATTATAAAAGATCAATTTTATTACTGTTGTTAATTTCAAATATTATTTCAATCAACTTGGGAACCTTTTGTTCAATTGCAGTAATTAAATATAATTCAATAGTAAAACGCAATCCTTGAGTTCGACACTCGGTACTACCGTTTTATTATTACTTGCAACGATTCAGTACACTTGCTGAAACGCTATCAGTAGAATTCTACTTATTGTATACTTGTCGTTGCACTAGAATATCAAGATGTTTGTATTTGTTTGAAAACACGAGAGAATTTGTATACATGTTTGCCTACAACAAAAGAGTGGGAAATAGCAAAAGAAATGTGTAATAAGTTGCAAGTCTTTAATCGTGTAACTGAGATATTTTCAGGTACACAATATCCCACCACAAACATATTATTTCCATTGATTTGGGAAGTAAAACTCTCTTTGAAGCAATGACAAACTTGTTCAACTGAGATTATTAGAAATATGGGTTCTACAATGGTTGATAAATTTGAGAAATATTGGTCTGTATTCATGGTATTATGGGGATTGCTAGTGTTTTGGATCCAAGATATAAATTCAAGTTGTTAGAGTACTTTTATCATAAACTTTAGGGAAGTTTGTCTTCAATTGAAATTAACAACATCAAAAAAATTATGTAACTTATTATTGAAGATTATTAAGCTAAATCCAATGGGTTGGTGAACAGTTCAACGGAAAAGTTCAATGAGAATGAGTCAAATTTAGAAAATGGTAATTGTACCAATTTTTTTTAGCAATTATGATTCATTTGTCAATGATACCAATGATGTGCAATCAAAATCAGAGTTAGATCTATACTTGGAGGAAAAGATATTGCCTAGAAGTGCTACATTTGATATTCTTGGATGGTCGAAAACAAATGGAATCAAGTATCCAATTTTGCAAAAAAAATTCCAAGGATATTTTGGTCATCCCGATTTCAACTGTTGCTTCAAAATCTGATTTTAGTATTGGTGGTAGATTGTTGAGTCCTGAACGGTTTAGACTTCATGAGGATACTTTGGAGGCACTTATGTGCTCACAATGTTGGATAGAACATGAAAAAACAAGGTATAATTGTTGCAATATACTATCTATTCAATTACATTTGTATTAGTTTAACTATTTATTTTCTTTTATGTTTTTGCAACTATTGGTATAATAGGACCGCCACAATATTTAGAATCAAAAGATAAACGTTTGCAAACTTTTCAAGAATTTGATTCTGATGAAGAGGTAAATAATTGTGATTTTGTATTTAAGAGTTTTTTGTTGTTGTTATTAATAACAACTTTATAATTATAAATAACTAATATAATACACATATTAGTTTTTTAACAGATCTCTGAGAATACTGCTCAAGAACTTGAAACTTCATAAAATATTATTTTTGATGTTTATTGTAGTAATGTGATATGTTTTGATACTGCACAAGGATGATTAATTTCGGAGAATACTTCCCAAAGACTTGTAATTTGAAAGGTTTATTGTAGTAACATTATTTTGGAGAATACTGCCCAAGGACCAGTAATTTGATATGTTTCGGATGTTTTGAGTTAGAAAATATTTTGGTTTGTAATACTTTATGATTATGATTTGGATGTAAGATATTTGGAAATTTTTTAAATTTAATCACAACGCGATTATTTATCGATCTATTTTTGTTAAAGTGCGGATAATGGGTATGGGTATGGGTACGGGCACTTAAGTACCCAAAGGGCAAGGGTACGGGTATTAAAGTTGATACATGTGAGGGTTTAGGCACAAGTATGGTATTTTTTTTAAAATGCTGGTATGGAGACGAATATTATAGTACCCTATCAAAACCCTACCCATTGCCATCCCTAACAGTAAATTGGAATGTTTAAGTATCTTACAGAGAAGTCTTTAAGTTGATTTTTACTCCAAATAACGTGTGAGCAACAATTTTCTGTTGAGACATATTCAACTTTAGTGGTTGATAAGACTATTGTGTTTTGCTTTCTACAAGACCAAGTTATCAATGCTTCACCTAAAAATTAACATGCTCCACTAGTGCTCTTTCTTTTAATTTTATCTCCAGCGTATTTAGCATCACAGTAAACTATAAGATCAAAATGCGAACCTTTTCTATACTAAATACCAAGATTAGTGGTTCCAACAAGATATCTAAAAAATTGTTTTACAGCTGTTAAATGAGTTTCCTTTGGCGCTGATTGAAATCAAGTACATAATCCTACTGCAAATACTATATCAGGCCTACTGGCAGTTAAATAAAGCAAAGAACCAATCATTTCTCTATATTCCTTTTCGTAAACAGATTTTCCATTTTCATCTTTTTCTAAAGAAGAGGATGGATGCATGGGAGTAGACATGATTTTTGATTCATTCATTTTGTATTTGATCAACAGATCTTTAATATATTTTTCTTGACAAATAAAAATACCATTTTCATATTATTAATTTGTTATCCATTAAAATACCTTAATTCTCCCATCATGCTCATTTCAAATTTACTTTGCTTGAGTTTTGAAAATTCTTCACACATTTTTTCATTTGTGGGTCCAAAAATGATATCATCAACATATACTTGAGCAATGAGTAAGTCATTTTTCTCATATTTCTTAAATAATATGGTGTCAATTTTTCCTCTTGAAAATCCATTTTTAATTAAAAATGAACTTAACCTTTCATACCAAACTCTTGGCACTTATTTCAGTCCATATAAAGCTTTGGTAAGTTTGAAAACATGATTGGGTTTAGATTGATCCTCAAATCCAGGAGGTTGTTTTACATAAACTTGTTCATTTAAAAAACCATTTAAAAATGCAATTTTAACACCTATTTGAAAAAAATTAATAAGCTTATGAGATGCATATGCAATAAGTATACGGATAGCTTCTAATATTGCAACTGGAGGAAAAGTTTCATCACAATCTATACCTTTTTGTTGATTATAACCTTGAGCAACTAATCTTACTTTGTTTCTTATAATCTTACCTTCTTCATCTAATTTATTTATGAAAATCCATCGTGTTCCAATGGTTGATTGATCCAGTGGATCAGGTACCAAGGTCCAGACCTCATTTTTCTCAAACTGCATTAATTATTCCTTTATGGCTTCAGTCCAAGATTGATCAACTATGGTTTCTTTAATTGATTTTGGTTTAATTTAAGATATCATAGCCATGGTGTTTTCTTCATTCTTGAATTATTTTCTTTTTCGAATCCCATCAATTGTATCTCCAATGATTTGTGTTTTAGGATGATCTTCAATTGTTCTCCAGCTTTTTGGTGGAGACTGAAACAGAGATTTTTTATCAATCTCTGTTTCCTACAAATTGTTCTGTTGCAGACCAGTTTAATTTTCTTTTTCCTCAGCCTTTTTACTCGTATCCATATCATCAAACTCATTAAATATTATATGCATACTGATTTCTACAACCTTAGTTATTAAATTAAATACTCTATAGCCTTTAGAGTCAGTTAAATATCCTAAAAAGATTGTTTTGTCTGATTTTACATCAAACTTTCTAAGAACATCTTTGTTGTTCAAAATATAACAATAATATCCAAAAATGTGAAAATAAGAAATGTTTGGTTTTCTGTTTTTCCAGATTTCATATGGGGTTTTGTTGATGATTTTTCATATTGATACACGGTTTAAAATGTAACAAGAAGTATTAATAACTTTGGCCCAAAAGTATCTTTCAACATTTGATTCTTCCAAGATTGTTCTTGCCATTTTTTATAATGTTCTACTTTTTCTTTCAACAACTCCATTTTATTGTGGAGTTCTTGCACAAGATATATTATGAGAAATGCCAAGTTCATCAATGAAGGTTTGAAAAAAGGCATTTACGAATTCTCCTCCATTATCATTTCTCACATAAATGTTGTTGGACTCTTTTTCATTTTGTACCTTTTTGCAAAACAAAAATTGAATGCATCAAATGTGTAATCTTTTGTTTTAAAAATAATACCCAAGTATATCTTGAAAAATCGTCAACAATAACAAAGCCGTATTTGATTCATACTAGACATGTTGTTTTGATTGGCCCAAAGAGATCCATGTGAAGTATTTACAAGAGTTTTGTTTGTAGTTATAAAATCTTGAGTGAAAACAGCTCTTGACTTGCTTTCCTTTTGCTTTCCTTTCATAGATTTTTGCTTTTTGAGTTTGATTTAAACCAAGACGAGCTTTATAAAAAATTCCTACTTGAGATCCCATGATTTTTTGAAAAGATTAAGTGGCTTTAATAAAATTTAACAAGTTAATTTGAAGAACTTCGTTTTCAGTTTTAAGGAGAACGTTCTTCGTTTTCTTTGCAGAACATTCTTGACCCTTCTGATTTTCAAAATTTTGTTTCTATGTTTCTTTTAGTTCTTGAATGATATTATTGAGAATATTATTCATAGCTTGAGCTTTTTCTTTTTCTTTATGAAATTGATCTTTCAAAGAACTACATTTCTTTTATTAAGAAGGTTTGAATCAGTTAACAAATTATCAAATTATTTTTCCATTTGTTCACACAGTTCAGAATTTGTTACCTCATTTTCTTCTGGTTTAGCCATCAAGCATATGTTGGCTTCCTTACCTTCTTATGTTTTTTATTCTTCTGAATCATCCCATGTTGTCATCATTGATTTCTTTTTGAAAGGAAATCGTTTTGGCAGTTTTTTGTTTAAGGGACATTCTACTTTGTAATGTCCTAATTTATTACTTCCAAAGCATGTGACTTGGCTTTTGTCTACTTCTGTTTTGGGATTTTTGTTTAGAAATCCCTTTTTGATTTGATCTCTTCTTCTCATCATTCTCTGTATCCTTCTGGTTAGAAAAGCAAATTCTTCATCAACATCTTCTTGTTCAGTTTCTTCTAGTTCCTCCTTTGTTTGTATTGTGATACTTTCTTAATATGCCTTTAGTGCTATTGCTTTTCCTTTCTTGACTAGTTTTTTTTCTTGCAACAGTACTTCATGCACTCTTAAAGTTCCAATTTATTCTTCTAGAGAAAGCGATTCAAAGTTCTTGGTCTGGCTTATGGCTGTTACCATTGGTCTCCATATGATTGGAAGGCATCTCATATTTTTTTTACTCTTTCTTGTACTGAGTAAGCTTTTCCAAGAGAATGCATTTCATTTACTATTATTGTGAACCTTGAGTACATTTCATCAATAGTTTATCTTTCTTGCATTTCAAACAGTTCGAATTTCCTTATGCCAATGTTATTCTTGTTTCTTTGACATGGTTGATTCTTTCGTGATGAGTATGTATTGTATCCCATACTTCTTTAGCAGTTGTGCATTCATCAATTCTTTCACTTTCTTCCCTTCTTAAAGCACATGATAATAGTTGAGCTTTCGAGTTTATAAGTGTCTTAATTTTATCAGCTGTCTAGTCTGATTCTTTCTTTGCAGTAGAGGTTGAATCATTTTGATCAACTCTTGGTATGAAATCTCCATCAGTAATGATGTGCCACATTCCTGTATCTTTAGATTTCAAAAACATTTACATCTAATTCTTTTAGAAATAATAATCAGATCCATCAAAGTGAGGTGGTCTATTGGAAGATCCTCCTTCAACGATGTATTTTGCTTTCGACATCTTTTCTTCTAGATCTTTTCTCTAGCACTTGTTAGTTGTTTTTAATCTTTATAGAGACCTTGCTCGAATGCAAATTGAAGTAGTAATGTCGATTTACAAGGAAGGGAGTTTGAATTGTAAATGTTCCTATTAAAAAAGTTCATGAAAAGGGAGAACGTTCTTGGAAAATGTGCAGCGGATAAAAAAAATTTGTTTCTAAGAAAATAAAAACTTTTATAACTAATTTAGGATATCACATTGCTCAAAAATCAAAAGGAACAATTTTAACTTTTTTTTCCTCCAATAAAACAATGTCATCTCAATAATTAGAATCATAATTAGAAGTGTTAATTAACATTTTATTTAATTATCATCAAAATATTAATTTGGGATTTTGACTCAACAGATACTTTATATTCTAAACTGTTTATGATTATGATATAAGAATATGCACAAAATGGTATCCACCATAAACAAATATTAGGATACAATTATTGAAAAAGTAAATGTGACATTTTAGAAGATCATTAAACATTTATTTCATTCATAAGTGCATGCTTTTTGGGTTTTTCCATAAATTATCTTCACCAAATGTAATCTTAGCTGAGTTATGTCATATATTAAGGTTGGTACCTCTTTCGACGGAAATTCAAACTTCAACAGGTTAAGTGGACAATAAAGCATGAATGTCGCGTTCGATTTGTCCGCAAAAAATGAGTCGCCACCAATTTTATTTTTATTAAAGGAAAAATTGGATAAAACCTAAAATAATAATTTTTGAACCAAAAATTTGGATTCGGGAGTCGATTACGAGTAGGAAAGTATTACCACCCTACAACGTTCGTTAAAACGGTTACTTTATAATTAATTATTTAAAAACTATTTATTTATTAATTTTTACCCCAAAAAGAATAATAGAAAAAAGAAATTAAATTATTTACATTAATAAAAGAAGAAAAAATATTTTTTTGTTAATTTTGTTTGAGAAGGGAAAATCAAAACACACGTAGTTCTTGGGTAGAAAATATTTATGTGTTGACGAATTTTATTATTAATTTTACTTTATATATATATACATACATATTCATATCAAAATAAATTAACAACATAATGGTGATAATAATAGTAATAATGGTAGTAATGAAAATAATAATAGGAGTGATGTGTTGTATATTGATTTATGTATCGTTTTATTTTATGCAAACACTTTTACTATTTTATTTTTAAAACTGTTAAGGATAAAAATTCAAGAACAGCTTCGCGAGTCGGTGACGCATATGTGGCGTGAATCGACGGTGATAATAACAAGAGAATTTAAGATCTAAAGCATAAGAAATAAAACACAATAAAGATGAGATATCACAAATTTGATAAAGAAATAAACGATTATACAACAATCAAATTGATTCTTATTAGTTGATTCCAAAACTTGATCGTGAAACCAAGAAAAAATTCATGTTTTATACCAAAAAAAAATATTTTTTTATTAATTTGATTTCGCAAGGGAAAAAAATTGCTCTTATGTATCCCCAGTGCAATAGGTTGGAAATCAAAACACACATAGTTCTTGGATATAAAATATTTATGTGTTGATGGATTTTAATATTAATTTTACTTTATATATATATTTATATCAAAATAAATTAACAACATAATGATGATAATAATAGTAATAATGGTAGTAATGAACATAATAATATGAGTGATGTGTTGCATATTGATTTCTGTATCGTTTTATTTTAGGCAAACACTTTTACTATTTTTTTTATTTTTATAAACTGTAAAGAATAAAAATTTAAGAACAGCTTGGCGAGTTGGTGACGCATATGTGGCGCAAATCGACGGCGATAATAACAAGATAATTTAAGATGTAACGCATAAGAAATAAAACACAATAAAGATGAGATATCACAAATTTTTGATAAAGAAATAAATGATTATACACCAATCAAATTGATTCTTATTAGTTGATTCCAAAACTTGATCATGAAAACAAGAAAAAATTCGTGTTTTATATCATACGTGTATAGAATAGTAAAAAAAAAAACTCTATAACAATAATAATGTCAACAACAAAAAATAGACGAGGAGAAAAAAGAAAAAATAATAGTTTACCGCACTGGAAAAGTTCTTTACTAGCTCCTAGTTCTAATCGTTATTCTCCCTTTTCTCCCTATTATTCTCTCTTCTATTTTATTTTTTTGTGCTCTCAATTGTACTCCCCATTCTCTCCCCTATGTCCTCTTGTGGTAGACTTTTTTTTGGTGTAGATTACAAAAGACAACAGAATAATTGTCAATTGGTTACCATTAATCTATTTCTTTTCGGTTTCTTTTCATTTAATTGGTCACTATTATACTGATTTTTATTACCATTGATTCATTTCTTCAATTTCTTTTCTATTCAATTGATCACCATTATACCGATTTTTATTACCATTTATTTATTTCTTCGGTTTCTTTTCTATTCAATTGATCACCATTATACTGATTTTTATTATCATTGATTTAGTTCTTATCAATTTCTACCATTATAATGATTTTTATTACGATCAATTCAATTCAATTAAATATGTTTATTTTTTTATATATATATTTTAGAAAATAGTAAAAATTTCTATAAACGAATCAGAGTCAAATAGAAACTAAACACATACATGATTTTCTAAAATTTAAAAGTCTAACTATTTATTTTTATTATTATTTTCATCATTATTTTTTTTAATTCTTTTTATATATTTATTAAAAATAATAAAGTAGCGGACAAAATTAGGTGTCAATAGTGAATAGTCGTATGAACTATATAAATGCTATAAGAATGCATCATT
>JBBPBR010000006.1:5112846-5131251 GCA_037974775.1 Cicer pinnatifidum | reverse complement strand
TATTATTATTATTATTATTATAAAAAAAATGTTCAACAAAGACTCTTCCTATTTTTAGTAAAATAAATTTTATAATAATAGAAAATGAAGAACGAATGTAATATCTGCAAATAATATATTATGTTGTCCTTTAACTTACATGAAAATTACAAATTAGTTCTTTATATTTTTTTTTTTATAATAAGATAGTCCTTTATTTATCTTTTGGGATCAAGTTTGTGATTTTATGCTTGTAAATATTTTCACCATTAATCCTAATTTAAAATCATCAAAATTTAAATTTAAATTTTTTCAATTTTTTGAATAAATTCATTTACTTAACAGTTTTGACCGCAATAATAATAAAAATATAAATCATCAATAGCCAAATATCTATTTGATAAAAATAAGAGAAAATTATAATATATTAATTATAATGTATTGTATGAATATACCCGTAACAAATATTGATCGTACATTAATATCAAATGAATGAGTTCTCAACATATAATATATCAAAGAATGATATCATATCAAATTTATCTTATTAGAGATTTGAATTAGTTGAATCTCTATTTCAACATCATCACTAGGGCTGAGAATAGGTTAGGTTTAGACTTATAAACAATCCTATTAGGCCTGACAGGCCGGCCTATATATATTTTAATATTAATTAATATTTTTTTTATGATATTAATAATATTATTTCCTATTTTAGATTATACCAATAAGGCAATCACTCAGTAATCATTCCATATTCAGTAGTCGTTTCGTATTCGGTAGTGATTATATATTTTGTAATCGTTTCATATTCGATAACGTTCAATTAGTCAATCACTCAATAGTCGTTCCATACTTGTTTAAGAGGTAATAATGAGTGTGTTTTTTTTTTAAAAAAATCTATTATTTGAAACTAAAATAATTTTGTTAGAAAAATTATTTTTTGTTTAATATATATTGATATTGGTATATGGAGAGCATAATGTGGTATGAGTAGAACATTTAAATATTTTAATGTGAATAAGACTTTTAAAAAGACTTTTAAATCAGACCAAACTTTTACAAAGGCCAAAACAGACCGAAAAAAAAGGTTTTGATAGACCGTAAGCCAGACTTATACCTAAAAAGTAAATCGTAGGTCAGACTCAGACCTTTCAAATCCTGGTCTAGCCTATTCCCACTCGTAACCATCAGTACATCACTACTACACATCTCCTATTTAAATGACTTTACATGTGTTTTAATTATATTCCATTTAATAATTAAAATGATATCTCATCACATCTCTTATTCCTCTATTTTAATTTACAAGGGTTATATATGTTTTTAGTCCGAAAAAAACTATGATCTTTCAAGTTTAGTCTTTTAAAAAAATTTATCCACTTTTATTCCATATATTTATTTTATAGAGTGTTTTTTTTAAGGACTAAAAGTATCAATTGTTTACAATTTTTTTTTTCTTTCAAAATTAGGACTACAAGTGAATAAAATAATGTCTATAGAGGGTAAAAAGTTGAACTTTTTTTTTTTTTATAAATAATAATTTTAAAATTTTATAGAGACTAAAAATTTATTTAATTTAATTTACAATAATGTGGTTTAATGTTGGCAAATGGTAACAATTGACACATATTAAGAAATCAAATATAATTTATTTTAAGTGATTATAAAAGAAATAAAAAATAATTGAATAAAAAACAAAATATATTAATATCATTATGGAAATTTTGATTTTAGTACTTTAAATTTTAAATATTGTGTTTTTAAAGACAAAAGATTTCTCTTAATTTATTTTTTAATTTTTATTACAAGTACTATTAATACGCAACTCATTGTGACCCTTTAAATGAAATGAGGTACGTATGTATTATAAATCTTCAAAAAAGAATTTAATTTTTTTTCTCACAAATTGGATAATTATATTGCCAAATCATTGTACATTGTTTAGGATTACTTGAGTATAAATCACAACTAAAATATTTTTTAATAACTTTACTTATCTCTTGATGGTACCAGTAACCTCTGTTAGATGAAAGATATGCGGAAGAATGCCTATTCTAAGAGATATGCGCAGCAGTTTAACAAATTGTAAATTTATTAAACACAACATTAAACAAGGTCCCTAATATACAATTCTAATGAATGCACAAAGTATATGGATCACAGTATATATGGAGAAATGCATCAGATACAATCTTTCAAGATATTGATTTTTCATGCAATCATGTTAAGATAATCAAACATATAAATGCACTTAACACAGAAACTTTATCATGTATTCAATCAATATCAAAAAAGTACTAATTGCAGAAATTTAAACGAGATAAGGGAAAGAAAAGTGTACGCGGAGATTTATACTGGTTCAGATGTCCCTCGACGACTTACATCCAGTCCCAAGATCCAAAAGGATCTTAGCCTTTCTTATAGAACTTCTTAGAATCAGTTTACAGATTATACACAGTGCCTCGCACCAATCTTAAACTATTCTACTTGTTCTATCTTTCCCTCCCTGAATTCCCAAGTTTAAGTCCCATAAACTTGACCAAGAATTCAATCAAGCGTCTTCTTGTTGACTACCCTCAACCTCGAAGAACACCACCAGTAACAACTGGATTTTCTCAAAGTAATTTGGTTACAGAAAATGGTTTACAGAAATTAAAACATATCAATTTTACAAAGTTCTTGATCTTTCTTCTTCTCAAGGAAATCTTTCTCAATTCAGTCTTTTTCCATCCTTGTTGATCACAAAGTGTATATTGTTCATGGCTGAAAAGGATATTCAAAGTAATATCAGTTGAGAAAGAATTAGTGGTGTATGATTGTAATTGATATTATTGTTATCATGTGTTGTTGAGATTATGTATGTTATGAGAAGAAGTGAATGAAAGCAGTTTATATAGTTTCAGGAAAAACAACATATGAATCGATTTGCCCAATCGATTCATTAAAGTTATATAGAATGCTAATCGATTACTCCAATCGATTTCGCGAATCTTGTTTTTCTTGAATCTTGAAACTGCACAAACTAATCGATTTACCTAAACGATTATTTTAAATGAGCTCTTCAGACTTTGATGAATGTATATAATTGAATCGATTGTCATAATCGACTTGAAGTGTTTTGTTCAAACAACGAGATCAAAACAATCGATGTACTTAATCGATTCAACCATTTCAGTCATCTCTGTTTCTAAAACTTTTTGTACCAATCGATTTGGTCAATCGATTGTGGACTTTAAGTCTGAAGCACATTTCATCAGTTGGTTCATTCAATCGATTTACCAAGTCGATTGATGCCAACATTTATATCAAAAGAAGTATATAAGTCGATTGTGCTAATCGATTTAGACAAACAAAAAATAAAGAAGTGATTGGATTAATCGATTTTCCAAATCGATTTGCTTGCAAGACATGCCACTGACTTGCACATTTTAATTTCAGTAAATGTACCAATCGATTTGTCTAATCGATGTAAACAATCAGTTCAGTCTTGGTGATTTAAACAATCGATTTGCCTAATCGATTTGTGGCAAACTGGCTCTCTGACTTGCACAATTTATTTTCTAATAAGTGTACCAATCGATTTGGCTAATCGATTGATAACCTGTTTGATTTTTCAGAAGATGTGAAAATCGATTTTGCCAATCGATTGGTTAATCCCAGACTGCATAATATCATTCAACCCTGTTACAGAATCGATTTTACTAATCGATTTGCTTATGGATCTTCAAGCTTTTGTTGATTTCTTGAGTTCCAAGCATTTGTCTCAAGTTTGTAGGATTGAATTGTTGTTCTTGAAATTTTTCTCAGTTTACAATGTTAGATTTATTTCAAGTTGTATGTTTGTCAATAATATCAAAAACGAACATATGTCTAACACTAACTATTTCTTACTTTAATTAATACTATTATAAATAACTATTTTGAATATTTTAGAGTATCTATTTTTACTATAAAAGTGTTAAAATGCATATATAGTAAGGATAGTAATAGTTTGTGTGACACCCTAAATCCCAAAATAATATATATAATAATTTATATTATATTCCTATAAAATTTGCAGCGGATAAATAAAATTATATTTTCAAGAAAATAAAAACTTTTGTAACTAATTTAAGATATCACGTTTCTCAAAGTACACATGCAACAATTCAAATTTTATTACTCAAACAAAACAATTTAATCTCAATAAACTTGACTTAAGTTTAATTACTTGATTTAATTCTAAAAACTTACTAGGGCTTCTAAGGTTTTCATACAAAAATTTGATTCAAACTAAATAAGTAAAATACAAATTAAAACCCTTATTCCCGGTATCACCTATCAGAGTGGGGTTCCTCCCAAACTTGAACTTCAAGACTCATTAACCTGTAATAACTGCAATTTCGCAAACGCAGGGCCCAGCCAGTCAAACACAAACAACGAAGGAGGTGAGTTTTGAAATCATGTTAATAGTATAATATGAGTAAGAAGAACACGCAAACAATCATAATAGAACCGTATCATAATCACTTTACGATATATCAAAATATTTAATTAAATAGTATCATACTATAACATCAAAGTCACTCAAGTAAAATAATCATCTCATTATAATATGCATCAAATCATCTAATTAATATTACCTTTAAAACACATCAATCACAACAAAACAATCACAAGGAAATGCAATGCTATGCATGAGCTTAGACTCTACTTCACAATGTGGTACCATTCTAACTCTGAAGTACTTGGTTAGGAGGCCATGATACTATGCCACCATCTCGGTGGACGGACAATTCAAATTGGCCCTGTCCTCATAGATCCCCTCAACTCAACCCGAGACACATATACGTGACAGTCGAGGTAAACGTGTGTTGCATGGTAGCTCCCGACATTTGGAGTGCTACCTCCAAGTCACCTAGGAATTCCCCACCGGAATACCTCCAAGGTCTAACAATCTTGCCTTAAGGCTCGACAGTAGACCGCCACGATCAGGCTCATTCAGTTGTACTTCCCCAGAATCACTAGGCTTGTCAGGCCCTACCTATATGATGACAAAATAATCTTCACTTCACAATTCACAATATTTATTTTCTCCCCTAGTTAGATTAGACTACTCCATTAAGAGCACCATATTTAAGAATCATCACTATCTCATCAAGTATGGGGTACTTCAATATTTTCATCACAATTTTATAATATCATTAATCATAAATAATCATGATCATCGTATAAACTCATCACAATTTTATAACATCACTATCATCAATCAAAAATCATCATTATCATCACGTAAGCATATATCAAACCATGCATCCATATTTTATTATCACATCACATAATTTCATCTAAGCAAACATGTACACATAATTTCATTCAACATCCAACATCACAATAATAACAAATATCAACTACCACACAAGTATCGAAAATTAAATCAAACAACACCTTATAAAAATTTCTATTTCACATTTTAATCTCACAATTCTCATATTTCAAATTAATCAATTTATCTCTCAAAGGGCTACTGCCGTACGTAGCAAGCCCCGAATGAATCGTTGGGAAATACGGTTTTCCCGTTCATCTTACAATATATTATACTCATGAATTCAAACGCTCTCTCACCCCTTACCTTATTTTGAAGCTTTCACACACGAATGCGATTCCACGAGCAAACAACCTTTGTTCATTGACTTTTTGTCCTTCAATCGATCTAACTCGATAGTTTATAAGTAAACGTTAAAAATAAATTATGAGAAGATACTCTAAAAACTAAATTCGAAATTCGGTCAAGAAAAATTACCATAAATCAGAAACCCAGTCAGTGGATAATATAGTCACTTTTCACACGGTCGTTTTGGCGTTGGTTTCACTCAAATCGGACTTACGGTTAAGGAGAACGGTGCAAAATAACGAATTCTACAAACGAAGAAGTTGGGTATTTTAGAGAGGAAATTGGGGTTGTTAAAAATCTGGAAAATTATGTTTAATTGAAAAGTTAAATGAATGAAATAACGTACTCAAATTTGGATGAGAACGGAGAAGCTTTTACGGAACAATTATCGATCACCGGTGTAAAAAACGATAGGCTTGTTATTGTGTTTACTCTTTGGTTCTACGGCTTCCCATTCAACTCCCTTCCCTTTTCTGTGTTTACTCTTTGTTTTGTTTTAACGAGAAACAGAGTGTTAAGAAAAAGATTGTATGCAAAATATCTACTTCTATTTTCATGTATTAAAAAATTCCTAAACTTTGTCACCCAAAAATATAAACTCAAAATTATGATTTTATAAAGCAATGTAACGAGCTATTATTTTAGTCTAACTATAATAATAAAGATTAATAAAAAAAAGTTTATGCTATAGGCTATAAAACATTATAGCCCAGCTACAATTATAATAAACATTCACAATAATTTTTTTTACATTTCATTTTTTGAGATTGTATTTAGGGGAATTATTCATTAAATAAGTAATTATAGTGTACAATTTATATGAGATAAATAATATGTTATTTTTTTTTCTTTTAAAATTTAATTTTTTCACATTGTTTTTCACAAACAGAATAACCAAAAATAGTCTTTCAAGTATACAATTCATACACCTGACCAAATATTTAGTAGTTAAATTTAATAGTTTTTTCTTTCTTCTACAAATTGAGAATAACTATATTATATTAATTTGAGTTAATCATAAAAATCATACACAATACAAATGATTGTCTCTAAAAATTTAATAAATTAGTATTTTTTTAAGCATCAACAACATAAACATGAGAACACTAATAATACAATAACTAGAATGTTTTCACATTTGAATTTTTCGTGTTTTATTTATGGAAATCAATGACTAAAGAAGAAGTTGAAGTGTACAGTTCATACATAGTTATAAAAATGAAAATAATTATAATATACTAATTTGTGTTTATTTTAAAAATATTACACAGGGTAAATAGTTAAAATTAATATTATGTTTTATTATAGTTAAAATTAGTATTATGTTTTTCATGTTTTTTATTTTAAATAAAAGTCACCAAAGAAGTCTTTGAAATGTACAACTCAAACATGAGATAATTATTGATATAGTAATGTTGGTTTACAAGGAAGAAGAGTTTGAATTGTAAATGTTCCTATTTAAAAATTCTTGAAAAAACGTGAAAATTTAACTTAAGAATGATCTTGGTTTAGAAAATACAAAACGGAGTACGTTCTTGGTTTTTACCAGAAAACGGATAACGTTCTTGGTTAGCTTGAAAAACATAAATTCAATTTATGTTTTAATTCAAGTAATTAATCAGACTAAATAAATAAGGAGATAAGAGAAAAAATACCACACAAGGATGTATCCTGGTTCGCCCAACTTGGGCTACGTCCGATCCTCACAATTGTGAGTTTTCCACTAAGTGTTTAAAATAAAGAACCTTCTTGGTTTTGCAACACCTAATTCAGACCAGCCTTGATCTATTACAAGTTCTATTTCTTTCTACCCATAAGGATATTTAATCAATTCACCTATCAGCCTTGATAGGATTTCTAACAATCTTTTCAAACTATAATAAATTCTTATAGCTTGATCAGTTTTTACAATAATGATGAATTTTTTTTGAAAGAAACTAAAATGTCTCAACTCTTTCAGTACAATATTAACAGCGTAACATATATAACTAGAACTGAATCTTTCTTGAGAAGATGAGAATTTCAAGTATATGAATGTGAATGATTTGTAAGACTTGATAGCAGTTAAACATCTTCCATTTTCCTATGCATTAGCTTTTCTTTTATAGGCGTTTTGGAGAATTTAATGATGGTCAAAAGAGTTGTTTGTAGTGTCATGTCTTTTTTACCAAAAATAATATATGTGAATAAAAATATTCCGCCTTTGAATACTTTTTGAAATCTGTTTGACTGAGCTGGTTTATTTGTTCTTGATCAAATTGCTTTTGTATTTAATGATCCTTCATGCTTCTCATAAATTTTTTTATGCCATATCTTTGATCTAGAGTTTCGATTCTATTGAAAATAGTTTAAAGAATGATGATGAACGTCTGCAGATATATGGAGATCGATACTGAACATCTGCAGAGATAGAGATTGATAATCAATCTAGACTGACAGTTATTGAACTTCTTGGAGATTGATGATCAATCTTGAGGTTCAATGATTGATCATTTTGGACGACTTCCTGATAAATCTGGATGACTTTGTATAGACCAAGATTGATTAACTTTCTTGACAATTAGGCTAGAGAAAGTTCATACTTGTCCTAACTTGCTTGATTCATGAGCTTTTATCTTAGTGATTTGAATGCGTTCTTTGACTTGAATGGATCCGAGCTGTTCCTTTCAAAGTACTGGTAATATTAACATGAAACTTAGAGGCATAATATTTTCTGAACTTGTTGAGATTGATTGATCAAGAGACTATGATGATTAGTCTTGATCCTGGAGAACATTCTTCGTTTTACCCATAATATTCTTGTTTCTTAATCTATTCAATTTTTTTTCTTCTGATTTCTTTGCTTTACTTGACTTTTATCTTTGAATTATTTCACTCAAAAGCAAAAGTTAAATTAACATAGCATTATAGAATCGTAATTAACATTCTTGATTAAACTTTGTTTATTTTTATCAAAACTTTAATTTGAAAGTTTATCTTAACAATTTCCCCCTTTTTAATGATAACAAATGTTAACTTATATTTTAATTATGATTCTAATATCAATTTTGAAGAGCTTAAAAGCTCCCTTTCAATTTATGCAGTAAGTGATTTTTGACAGAATTGTAAAATTTGCATATAATTTCAATATAAGCTTGTTTTTTCATTAATTCATTTGAAGATACAAAATATCACTTTGCATTAACATATTCAGTGAATCCTAGATACAAAAAGGATTTCTATAAACAAAATAAAAATATCTTAATTCTCCCCCCCCCCCCCTTTATCATACAAAAAAGAAGGAGTAAAGAAAAGGTTCTACTCTGTAAGCAATGGAGAGGATCTTTCAAAATGGGAGGATTTTGCAGGGTTAGGGACAAGCGGAGAAGTAAGAGCAGGATAAAGTGGGGGTGGTGGGATTCCCAGTTCGGGAGCCAGTTGATCTGTGAGCCATGTCCTTAAGAGGTTGTCTCCTGATCCTGCTGAAGCTGGCATGCCATGATAATTGGAATATACAAAGTCGAATATTACGGAATGATACTTACATATTTGTAAACGTTATTAATTGCATATAGTTTTTTTTCTTTATGTTAACATTTTAAAAATTATTTTGCATGACAGGTTCATGTATGTAGAATCCCAACACACGACTGAAGCTCTTTCAAAGGTTTTGGTAGAGTGCATGATAGATTGGAATATTGATAGAAAATTGTCAACCATCACTTTGGATAATTGTAGCACTAATGATGCTCATGTTGGTATGTTGTTAAACAAACTTAATTGTTCTAATCTTATACTTGATGGTCAATTATTTCATATGAGGTGTTGTGCCCATATTTTAAATTTTATTGCTCAAGATGATTTGAGTGTTCTTGGAGATGGTATAGAAAAGGTTAGGGATAGTGTTTCATTTTGGACAGCCACGCCTAAAAGAGACCAAACTTTTAGGGAAGTAGCACGTCAATTAAAAGTTCCCATCACCAAGAAACTTATTCTTGATTCCCAAACTAGGTGGAATTCTACTTATTGTATGCTTGTCGTTGCACTAGAATATCAAGATGTTTGTATTTGTTTGAAAACACGAGAGCATTTGTATACATGTTTGCCTACAACAAAAGAGTGGGAAATAGCAAAAGAAATGTGTAATAAGGTTCAAGTCTTTAATCGTGTAACTGAGATATTTTCAGGTACACAATATCCCACCACAAACATATTATTTCCATTGATTTGGGAAGTAAAACTCTCTTTGAAGCAATGACAAACTTGTTCAACTGAGATTATTAGAAATATGTGTTAGATCTATACTTGGAGGAAAAGGTATTGCCTAGAAGTGCTACATTTATATTCTTGGATGGTCGAAAACAAATGAAATCAAGTATCCAATTTTGCAAAAAAATTTCCAAGGATATTTTGGTCATCTCGATTTCAACTGTTGCTTCAAAATATGATTTTAGTATTGGTGGTAGATTGTTGAGTCCTCAACGATTTAGACTTCATGAGGATACTTTGGAGGCACTTATGTGCTCACAAAGTTGGATAGAACATGAAAAACAAGGTATAATTGTTGCAATATACTATCTATTCAATTACATTTGTGTTAGTTTAACTATTTATTTTCTTTTATGTTTTAGCAACTATTGGTATAATAGGACCGCCACAATATTTAGAATCAAAAGATAAACGTTTGCAAACTTTTCAAGAATCTGATTCTGTAAAGAGGTAAATAATTGTGATTTTGTATTTAAGAGTTATTTTTTTTGTTATTAATAACAACTTTATAATTATAAATAACTAATATAATACACATATTAGTTTTTTTTACAGATCTCTGAGAATACTGCTCAAGAACTTGAAACTTCATAAAATATTATTTTTTATGTTTATTGTAGTAATGTGATATGTTTTGATACTGCACAAGGATGATTAATTTCGGAGAATACTTCCCAAAGACTTGTAATTTGAAAGGTTTATAGTAGTAACATTATTTTGGAGAATACTGCCCAAGGACCAGTAATTTGATATGTTTCGGATGTTTTGAGTTAGAAAATATTTTGGTTTGTAATACTTTATGATTATGATTTGGATGTAAGATATATGGAAATTTTTTAAATTTAATCACAACGCGATTATTTATCGATCTATTTTTGTTAAAGTGCGGATAATGGGTATGGGTACGGACACTTAAGTACCCAAAGGGCAAGGGTACGGGTATTAAAGTTGATACCCGTGAGGGTTTAGGCACAAGTATGGTATTTTTTTTAAAATGTGGGTATGGAGACGAATATTATAGTACCCTATCCAAACCCTAGCCATTGTCATCCCTAACAGTAAATTGGAATGTTTAAGTATCTTACAGAGAAGTCTTTAAGTTGATTTTTAATCCAAATAACTTGTGAGAAACAATTTTCTGTTGAGACATATTCAACTTTAGTGGTTGATAAGACTATTGTGTTTTGCTTTCTACAAGACCAAGTTATCAATGCTTCACCTAAAAATTAACATGCTCCACTAGTGCTCTTTCTTTTAATTTTATCTCCAGCGTATTTAGCATCACAGTAAACTATAAGATCAAAATGCGAACCTTTTCTATACTAAATACCAAGATTAGTGGTTCCAACAAGATATCTAAAAATTCGTTTTACAGCTGTTAAATGAGTTTCCTTTGACGCTGATTGAAATCAAGTACATAATCCTACTGCAAATACTATATCAGGCCTACTGGCAGTTAAATAAAGCAAAGAACCAATCATTCCTCTATATTCCTTTTCATAAACAGATTTTCCATTTTCATCTTTTTCTAAAGAAAAGGATGGATGCATGGGAGTAGACATGATTTTTGATTCATTCATTTTGTATTTCATCAACAGATCTTTAATATATTTTTCTTGACAAATAAAAATACCATTTTCATATTGTTAAAATTGTTATCCATTAAAATACCTTAATTCTCCCATCATGCTCATTTCAAATTTACTTTGCATGAGTTTTGAAAATCCTTCACACATTTTTTCATTTGTGGATCCAAAAATGATATCATCAACATATACTTGAGCAATGAGTAAGTCATTTTTCTCATATTCCTTAAATAATATGGTGTCAATTTTTCCTCTTGAAAATCCATTTTTAATTAAAAATGAACTTAACCTTTCATACCAAACTCTTGGCGCTTATTTCAGTCCATATAAAGCTTTGGTAAGTTTGAAAACATGATTGGGTTTAGATTGAACCTCAAATCCAGGAGGTTGTTTTACATAAACTTGTTCATTTAAAAAACCATTTAAAAATGCAATTTTAACACCCATTTGAAAAAACTTAATAAGCCTATGAGATGCATATGCAATAAGTATACGAATAGCTTCTAACCTTGCAACTGGAGCAAAAGTTTCATCACAATCTATACCTTTTTGTTGATTATAACCTTGAGCAACTAATCTTGCTTTGTTTCTTATAACCTTACCTTCTTCATCTAATTTATTTATGAAAATCCATCGTGTTCCAATGGTTGATTGATCCAGTGGATCAGGTACCAAGGTCCAGACCTCATTTTTCTCAAACTGCATTAATTATTCCTTTATGGCTTTAGTCCAAGATTGATCAACTATGGTTTCTTTAATTGATTTTGGTTTAATTTAAGATATCATAGCCATGGTGTTTTCTTCATTCTTGAATGATTTTCTTTTTCGAATCCCATCAATTGTATCTCCAATGATTTGTGTTTTAGGATGATCTTCAATTGTTCTCCAGCTTTTTGGTGGAGACCGAAACAGAGATTGTTTATCAATCTCTATTTCCTGCAAATTGTTCTGTTGCAGACTAGTTTAATTTTCTTTTTCCTCAGCCTTTTTACTCATATCCATATCATCAAACTCATCAAACATTATATGCATACTGATTTCTACAACCTTAGTTCTTAAATTAAATACTCTATAGCCTTTAGAGTCAGTTAAATATCCTAAAAAGATTGTTTTGTCTGATTTTACATCAAACTTTCTAAGAACGTCTTTGTTGTTCAAAATATAACAATAATATCCAAAAATGTGAAAATAAGAAATGTTTGGTTTTTCTGTTTTTCCAAATTTCATATGGGGTTTTGTTGATGATTTTTAATATTGATACACGGTTTAAAATGTAACAAGAAGTATTAATAACTTTGGCCCAAAAGTATCTTTCAACATTTGATTCTTCCAAGATTGTTCTTGCCATTTTTTATAATTTTCTACTTTTTCTTTCAACAACTCCATTTTATTGTGGAGTTCTTGCACAAGATATATTATGAGAAATGCCAAGTTCAATAAAGAAGGTTTTAAAAAAGGCATTTATGAATTCTCCTCCATTATCATTTCTCACATAAATGTTGTTGGACTCTTTTTCATTTTGTACCTTTTTGCAAAACAAAAATTGAATGCATCAAATGTGTAATCTTTTGTTTTAAAAATAATACCCAAGTATATCTTGAAAAATCATCAACAATAACAAAGTCGTATTTGGTTCATCATAGACTTATTGTTTTGATTGGCCCAAAGAGATTCATGTGAAGTAATTCAAGAGTTTTGTTTATAGTTATAAAATCTTGAGTGGAAACATCTCTTGACTTGCTTTCCTTTTGCTTTCCTTTCATACATTTTTGCTTTTTGAGTTTGATTTAGACCAAGACGAGCTTTATACTTTGTAATGTCCTAATTTATTACTTCCAAAGCATATGACTTGGCTGTTGTCTACTTCTGTTTTGGGATTTTTTTTTAGAAATCCCTTTTTGATTTGATCTCTTCTTCTCATCATTCTCTGTATCCTTCTGGTTAGAAAAGCAAATTATTCATCAACATCTTCTTGTTCAGTTTCTTTTGGTTCCTCCTTTGTTTGTATTGTGATACTTTCTTAATATGCCTTTAGTGCTATTGTTTTTCCTTTCTTGACTAGTTTTTCTTCTTGCAACAGTACTTCATGCGCTCTTAAAGTTCCAATTTATTCTTCTAGAGAAAGCGATTCAAAGTTCTTGGCCTGGCTTATGGCTGTTACCATTGGTCTCCATATGATTGGAAGGCATCTCATATTTTTTTTACTCTTTCTTGTACTGAGTAAGCTTTTCCAAGAGAATGCATTTCATTTACTATTATTGTGAACCTTGAGTACATTTCATCAATAGTTTATCTTTCTTGCATTTCAAACAGTTCGAATTTCCTTATGCCAATGTTATTCTTGTTTCTTTGACATGGTTGATTCTTTCGTGATGAGTATGTAATGTATCCCATACTTCTTTAGCAGTTGTGCATTCATCAATTCTTTCACTTTCTTCCCTTCTTAAAGCACATGATAATAGTTGAGCTTTCGAGTTTATAAGTGTCTTAATTTTATCAGCTGTCTAGTCTGATTCTTTCTTTGCAGTAGAGGTTGAATCATTTTGATCAACTCTTGGTATGAAATCTCCATTAGTAATGATGTGCCACATTCCTGTATCTTTAGATTTCAGAAACATTTACATCTAATTCTTTTAGAAATAATAATCAGATCCATCAAAGTAAGGTGGTCTATTGGAAGATCCTCCTTCAACGATGTATTTTGCTTTCCACATCTTTTCTTCTAGATCTTTTCTCTAGCACTTGTTAGTTGTTTTTAATCTTTATAGAGACCTTGCTCTGATGCCAATTGAAGTAGTAATTTCGATTTACAAGGAAGGGAGTTTGAATTGTAAATGTTCCTATTAAAAAAGTTCATGAAAAGGGAGAACGTTCTTGGTTTTTACGAGAAAACGGAGAACGTTTTTGGTTAGCTTGAAAAACATAAATTTAGTTTATGTTTATTTCAAGCAATTAATCAGACTTAATAAATAAAGAGATAAGAGAAAGAATATTGTGACACCCTAAACTCCAAAGTGACATATATAATAATTTATACTAAATTTTTTTTAGGAAAATGTGCAGCGGATAAAAAAAATTTGTTTATAAGAAAATAAAAACTTTTATAACTAATTTAGGATATCACATTGCTCAAAAATCAAAAGGAACAATTTTAACTTTTTTTTCCTCCAATAAAACAATGTCATCTCAATAATTAGAATCATAATTAGAAGTGTTAATTAACATTTTATTTAATTATCATCAAAATATTAATTTGGAATTTTGTCTCAACAGATACTTTATATTCTAAACTATTTATGATTATGATATAAGAATATGCACAAAATGGTATCCACCATAAACAAAGATTAGGATACAATTATTGAAAAAGTAAATGTGACATATTAGAAGATCATTAAACATTTATTTTGTATCACCTCGTTTTTCAAAGCGAGGGTGTATTTTTTTTTCAAAAGAAATTAAAATAAAACAGAGAAATAAATAAGGTAACACCTTTGGAAAAATAATTAAGTCATTATAATTTACAAGCAGCGGAAAAAGTTCTCAAAATATGAATTCAAAATATTTACATAACAAAAGTGGTACAGTCTTCCAGTTTAAAAATAAAAGCAACCCAAAAGAAAGACATCTATTCCCTTTGTGTCCACCTAGTCTGATCATTTTACAAAACAACTAAACACCCTGAGTGATCTCCACGCGCCCCGTGAGATCCTCCTAACGTAGCTCCAATCAAGCATTCCCGTCTACATTCCCATCCGTGGGGTACGAACCGGTAGGATCATCCTGACTCTCATCTGAGGGAAAAACCCAGATTTCCACAATAGTTGTAAAGGGCCACCAACCGAAATTAACAGTTAACACTTAACATTTAAGTTTTTTTTTTTAAATGCACAAATAACCTTTTCAACTTAGCATGCATCTTAAAAGGGTTTTCCATATGCTAAAATTTCATATCATGCTTACCAAATGAAAATGAAATCAAAATAAGTCTCAAATCAATCAAGTAATAAACAACGGGCCAATTCGTTGATGAACCCATTGAGCAATCGATTATCTAACTCAAAATAAGAATTTCAACTGCGCCAATTGATTGGGGAAATCAATTTCCTGAAAGTTTTTAGTGAAAACTGAACTCTGGGCTTAAATCAATCGATTAGGTAAATCAAATGACTAAATCGATTGGGTAAATCGATTTCCTGAAAGTTTTTAGTGAAAATTGAACTCTAAACTTGCATCAATCGATTGGGGCAATCGATTTCGAGAAAGACTGAACCCATGTATTGGCCAATCGATTGGGCAAATCGATTTCGTGAAAGACAGAGCCCCTGTAATGAATCCAATCGATTGGGCAAATCGATTTCGTGAAAGACAAAGCCCCTGTAATGAATCCAATCGATTTACCAAATCGATTTCTTAAGTGGTTTTGAAAAACATATTACAAAATCCATTGGGTAAATCGATTTTTGGCAAGGCAAAGTCCCTGTAACTCATCAAATCGATTGGGTAGATCGATTTCCCTATATATTCTTTCAAAAATACATGAACTAACTCAATCATATTCAAACACCACTCCACTTCTTAACACTTAGCAATACCCATACCATCACCACGACATTATGAGTTTCGAAATCGTTTTAAAATCAACATACTATCACACAATTCCAAAACATAACTCTTAGTAAAATCAACACAATCACAAATTTGAATCAAACACACTTACACATGATTTCAAAACATAACACTTAGCAAAATCAACACAGTCATAATTTGAATCAACCACGACTCGTGTGCCAAGCACCCTAATGCAATGCGTATATGCCAAAATGCATGGACTCGGAATTCCAAACCAAAACCCTCCTCGAATGGCTGTAAATCATAATTGTACCGCCTATCGCAGGCCAGAGTACCAATTACCGAGGTGCCACCAATCACGGGTCAGCACGATTTACTAAAAATCATAAATCGTAAACGTACCACCTATCACGGGTCAGTACTGTTTACCGAGGTGCCACATATCACGGGTCAGCACGATTTACTAAAAGAAAAAGCGTAAGTCGTAAGTGTACCGCCTATCACAGGCCAAAGTACTACTTACCGAGGTGCCACCTATCACGGGTCAGCACAACTTACCAAAAAGTAAATCGTAAACGTACCACCTATCACGGGTCAGTACAGTTTACCGAGGTGCCACCTATCACGGGTCAGCATAATTTACCAAATGAAATGCATGAGCATACACTAACTCCATTCACAACAATCGTTAAGTAAATGCAGATATTAAAAGATTCCTCATTTTTAATACTCATTTAACTTAACGATTTTCACGCCAAACATTAAGCAAACAGACATATTAAGAGATTCCCCATTCTTAATATTCTTTTAACTTAAACGATTTTCAAAACAACATTAAGTAACCAAGACATTAAGAGATTCCCCATTCTTAACGCCCAGTTAACTTAAACGATTTTCAAAACAACCTTAAGTAAATAAGTCATTAAGAGATTCCCCATTCTTAATACTCATTTAACTTAAACGATTTTCACAAACTCACATTAAGTAAATAAGACATTAAGAGATTCCCCATTCTTAATACTCGTTTAACTTAATGGTTTTCAATCTCCACACAAAACAAACTCAAACATACTTTCACATTCAATCCATAATCCACACCAAATCATTCTTCCACACAAACCACACAAAACACGTCTCAAATTCTATAATTATCAATTATGAACACGTCGAATACGACGACACAAATCAACACAATCCATCACTCAAACACACAAGTTTCATTTACTCAAAATCATACATAAATGAGTTTAGATTCATTTTCCACGAAACATTCATCAATATAACCAAAACCTAACTCTAAGATTTTACCCATAAAGCCTTAGATACATTTTCCCCAAATCAATACCCCAACCCTAACAAAATTATTTTCCACACAACCACAGATAAGGCCCTAAATGCAAACTAAAAGTTTGGAAGGAGCTCTTACCTTCACTTTAGCTTTTACGTTCGATTACGGTACCGCTAATAAATCCGGTAAATTTTCCGCTCGCAACGCCGCTTCCAAAGTTGGTCCACAAGCACCGTAGCACGGAGGTGAGCAACCTTCCCTTCTATCACTTCTTGAAACGAAGCTTAGATCTAGGTGAAACGGGGAGGTTTGTGTTTGAATCCCTAATACCGTTTTTCTCCGTTTTCGAATCAAAGAGGAAGAGTGAAGTTGAGAAATCCTTGTCCTATCTCCCAATATCAATTTTCGAACTCAAAGGAAGCAAGAACAACGAAAATAGATGAAGATGGAGGAAGGAGGAAAATGAACACGCGAGGCAGGGGAGGAAGAAGATGGAATTTTTCTGTCTTCTTTCCTTTGCTTTTCCTTTCTTCCTTTTTCTTTCCTTTCTTTTTTCTTTTTCTTTTCAATTCCTTCCTTTCCTTTTCTATATGTACATATTAACTATTTTTAACAAATATCTCCAAATCTAGATATTTATTAAATTTACCAATTTACCCATAACGCATTAAATTCTTCGTAAAGGATTCGCTGCAGTTAATTTAATTTATTTATCGACGAGTAATTCTAATCGGGTATCAAAATATCTTTTTGATCATATAAACTCCAAAATATTAATAACTTGGCTAAAAAGCCTCTGAGTTCAACCCCAAAATCCACTAAAATACATAAAGTATAATTTAAAATTACGGGTCTTACATATTTCATTCATAAGTGCATGCTTTTTGGGTTTTTCCATAAATTATCTTCACCAAATGTAATCTTAGCTGAGTTATGTCATATATTAAGGTTGGTACCTCTTTCGACGGAAATTCAAACTTCAACAGGTTAAGTGGACAATAAAGCATGAATGTCGCGTCCGATTTGTCCGCAAAAAATCAGTCGCCACCAATTTTATTTTTATTAAAGGAAAAATT
>JBBPBR010000006.1:5088618-5109101 GCA_037974775.1 Cicer pinnatifidum | reverse complement strand
TAATACGCAACTTAGTACGACCCTTTAAACAAAATGAGGTATACATATATATTATAAATCTTCAAAAAAGAATTCAATTTTTTTCTCACCAACGTGATAATTCTATTGCCAAATCATTGTATATTGTTTAGGATTACTTGTGTATAACTCACGAATAAAATATTTTTGAATTAAACTTTAGTTATCTCTAAAATATATTTTACTACTTCATTTAAAAAAATCACTTGATAGATTCTTTATCTCTTGTGGAATCAATCTAAATCTACATTATTTTTTATTCAGAGCTTGTACCCCTAGTGGTAATCTTCGTTATGAATTTCTATATCAGTGTTTTGTGTTTTGGAGATATTTGAAATTTTGGTTTCAATTTGTAGTATTTTATTCAAAATATTGTTCAAGATATAATATGTGTATGAAGGTTTGTTTGGTGATTACTTGCTCTTACTTTGGTGAATTTTGAATCCTTGGTTGTTGTTTTCAACAAGAAACAAAATTGGGTTTATTTTCATCGTCTTCTTTACTTGTAATTGTTTGATCTAAAATTTTACTTGTAAATTTGTTTTTGATGTTATTTCTTCTATACATGTCTGATTCTGGAAATTTAAATGGCCAAATCAATTAGAAAAATTAAAGGAATTCAAATATGCAGATAAATTTCGGAAAAGATAAGTTCTGAGAAAACTTTATTCTACACATAAGCACTTATTGAAAAAAAAAGGCATTTTGCACCAAAAACACACACACACACACAAAAAAAAGAATTGCCCACAATAAAACCTCAAAAATAATTTTATTCTTGTAAACTCTTTTAGGCTTTTCAAGTTCAACTTTGATATTTTAAATTCTTAGTTTTTCTTTAGATTTTTCCTTCTTAAAACTCTTGTGTTGATAGATTTGGTGGACTTACATTGTGTTTGGATTTTGGTTAGGATATTTTTAAGAACTTGAAAAAAGAGGTTGAGTGAAAAAAGGCAAGAGTGCAAATCATTAGAAAAAAAACTATCATTGAGTAATATATACGTGATACATTTCCTAAATGTAAACACTTAGTGAGTGGTGAGAACCTTATTTTTATTTTCTTGACTTGTTCTTGTGATTTACGTGCTTATAGTTGTTGAAATCATGAATGGAAGTGAACCTAACTCACCTTCTTCTAGAATAGCTTCTCCTGTGTATCACTTTACAAAAATTTGAAATACTCAAATGAATGCCTTGGGAGAAAAGCATGTCAATCAAAGAGATAAGAGATCTCATCATGTAAGATTATCTCAAAATGAAGATGAATTTGAAATTATGAAAGAAAGACGACATAGAGGTTATGATGAGAAGGAAATAAGGTATGAGAGGAGATTTAGAGAAAAAAGAAAGGTAATGTTAAAATTATGATAAGGTTGAATTAAGGTACGGAAGAAGAAATAGAAAAAAAGTAAGGAGACTTAGAAAAAAGGCATGTAAAACATAAAAATGAGGATCAAGAAGAAAAAAATATATCATATCATGAATATATATTAGAGATTTTGTATTGGATCTTAAGTAGGTGGAATATCTTTATGAAAATGGATATACAAAAGAGACAAGAAAAGTAGAGAAGCTAGTTGCGAGAGAGAAAGAGAAAATAAAAAAAAATAAAAAGAAATAGGAAGAGGAAACAAATAAATTAGCCTTATGAGCGAAAAAAGAAAATTAAAGAAAAGAAAGAAGAAGATAAACATTTGAGAGACAAAGAGTAAGAAGTTGACTCCAACTATATGTCTAACTTTGATAATTCTTTTGTGCAAGTGCTTGAAGAAGTGTCTCTAAAGGAGGAGCGTGATCAATACATTGATTTTGAAAGCAAAGAGAAAGGTATAACAAAGTAATATATTTTTGTCACATATTTGAATCAAAAAAAGGTAAATTTGGTCATGAATATCAACTTCAAAAGGTATAAACGTGTCCCATATTTAGAATTTCATATACCTTTACCATAAATATTATAAGATGTTAATTGTTCAAGATAGAAATGTGTTTCACCAACTTATCACATTTGGTGATTTTTTAAACTTTTCATTTAACCCTAGTGAATATGATGAGCTTGTAGTTTATTTGGATTCTTTCTTGATGTACGATATAATTGAGCTTAAATTTGTGGTCGAACTTCTTCAAAAAGGAGAGAATGATAATGACCTCAAAAGCATGAAGATGATTCATATTTTAAAAAAATTAGGATGAACTTTACTTATTGTAATTTAATTTTTAATAATTATTAGTGTTGTTTACTTGGGAAATGTAATAGTTCTAATTTATATTTAATTGATGTCGTGTGTAAGTGAAGATACTTCTTTATATTTAGTTTATTTAAAAAAATATGATGTAAGTTCAATATGGGTCTAGAGAATAGTGTCATTTATGACCCATTTAGATGTAAAGACAATCTTACTATAAATATGCATTTGTAACTTCATTTAGACAAATTTAAAATGAATGAAAGTTTTCTCTTAACGGGAATGTTGAGCGACATGTGTCTCCTTTTTTAGTTTTTGGATTGAAATTTTCTTGAATGTTATCAATTGATTACTTACCATTGTAGCGATTCCTCATTGGCTTATCAATTATTATTATTGTGGCGTCTTCTCCATCTTCTTTATCTAATTCATGTTTGTTTATTTTTTTTTTATTTTTTTTTATCACTTTATTTAAAGAAATCAATTGGCAGATGATTCATCTCTTATGGAATCAACTCAAATTCACATCATACATATATGCACAAGTTCATACAAGTAGTTACATTTATATTATCACTCAAAATGATTTAAATTGAACCTTTCTTGTATATGTATCTTCTGAAGTTCAATGTTGCACCAAAAACACAACCTTTTTGCATTTTTATCGTGATGCTTTCACATTGGTTAATTGATCATGCATCAATGTGATTGAAGTCAACAACGTCGTTGTCAATAATTGATCTTTGGTCTCTAGAAATCATTATAGGGTCATCTTGCTGACATTTTTCCTGAAGTTTTGGAAGAAACTTTAGTGTGAAGAACATTACCAATGATATATTGATGTAATCATGATAGAAAAAATGTAAGAATCAACTCAATCTAAATCCTTGCTGCTAATGTATAAAATTTTACTGAGAATTCCATTCTAAAAAATGTTGAAGATCCTATAGAATAGATATGCAAGATGTTGTTGTTGTGTAAGTTAGATTGCAATATTTGCCAACCAATTCTTATTATTTGTATTATACTTTCTTTAAACTAACAATGTAGTTCACATTATATATAGGAGCACATGATCAAATTTAGAGACGCTATGGGGGAACGTTTCACAAAGGGAAATTTAGAAGAGATTATGAATTTAGTTAATGACGCTAATAATTCAATCAAAAAGCAAAGGTAGTGTCGTAACCATGAAATTGATTGTTCAGAGGACCATGCACCTTTAAATGATTAAGATAAAAGTAATTTTTGAAATGTTAAGATCATAATAAAGTCTAGCTTATCGCTACATTTGTTTTTCATTCCAAATTTAATGTCATACTCATGTTTTCTGCTAACACTATTATGGTCAATTCTAATAATTTCTGCTAGTAATATTAATTAATATCGAAATTAATTAGAATGACAATAAGAAATCTTTAATTTTCTTTATCTTTATACATTTGAGATTTTTCAAAATGTAGTCTAATCCAAAAAACTGTATAAACACATTTTTTTTCAAAATATTAAATACATAAAATAAGTATTATAATTTTTTTTGGACTTTAACTAATATTCATCTGGATGTCTATTTGTCAGACTGTTTATAACATCTCAAATTTTTTAATTAACTATATGATTAATAAAATATTATTTTAAATAATTAATTTTGTGCTAAAATTATTTTAAAATATATGTTGATTAATTTTCTTTATATGTGTGCTTACTATGATATGCTAATTTTATACATATTTGACAAAATGAGTAATGACATGGTGATTTTATATATATATTTATTATGATTTAGTAATTAATATAAAGTGTTGATGTTAAATTTATTTATTTTATAATTTTGACTATTCTCTGATGTTAGTAACATTATATTGTGAGTATTTTAAAAAATAAGTATAATTATAGTGATTATTTTGAATTTGAGAGTTTCAATCATTAGTAATATATATTTTTTAAAGATGAATTATTTTAATTACTGTAATTTATTATATATTAGTTATGAAATATTAGTTATATTTTAAAAATTAAATGGTATTTGGAGGTGTATTAAAAATAAGATTAAACAATTATTAATTTTGTTTTTGCCAAATAAAAATAGTAATAGTAAAATATAAAATAAATAAGGGGACTAATGGGCTTAGTCAATGTGTATGAATGGATTTAAATTCCTAATTGGTTAATAAAATAAAAAGAATAAGAAAGGGAGCTGGAGAAATATATATGTGCAGCCGACGCGAAAGGAAGAGGAAACATAACAAGTAGAGTTATTGTTGACATCAGTGATAGATAATCATCGCAAAAAAATTTATTTGTTTTTATCCAAATTTCAATTTCTCCGTTTATGGAATTTATTATTTCTCTCTAAAATTTTCAACTTCTCTTTTTATGGAATCCACTATTTTATTACATTCTCTATTAATTAGTTTTCTGACTTGGGGTAAGTTTCTTTGACCCAATTTCTAAATTAACCTTTTAGAATGGGTTTTCATAAATTTATTTTTGACGTTTACCCATTATATATTGAGTTGGAGCGATTGAAGGAAAATGAGTCAGAGGAACGTAGACTTCTTGCTTGTGGAATTGTACTATTGTGTGAAAGCGTCAAAATGTTGTAAGAGGTGAAAAATTATCTGAATTCATTAGTATAATATATTGTAAGATGAACGGAAAAGTTGTATTCCTCAACAGTTCATCTAGGGTCGCTACGTATGTCAATAATCTTTTGGGAGATAAATTATTTAATGTGAAAATATGATAACAACAAGACTTCAGAGGCATACTCAGAAGTAATGCTCATCGGAAGCATGCAGAAGTATTGTTCATCAGAAGCATGCAAAAGTAATATTCATTATAGGCATGGAAACTTCATAGACATGCTGAATCTTTAGAGCACATAATTCTTCATAGACGCAATGATTTACCAACAACACATTGAGCTACCAAAAGCACATTGAACTACTAGAAGCACACTATCATAGGTAATGCAAGAACTTTTCTAGGGCATGCATTTTTCTGAAGTACAAACGATCATCCGAGAACAAATAAAATATAATTTTTATAGTCAATGAAGAAATAAAGTTTACCAAAGTTAGTGACATTTTGAGGCAACCCTAAGTTTTCATATAAATGACCAAAGAACTATGAAGTTGTTTTGATTGGATTTCAAGTAAGTTAAGTCAAATAAATCTTGTGACTAACTTTCGTTATATTGGTGCTTTCTATGATACGCTAATTTAGTATATATTTGATTAAATAAGTTATATAAATAACAAATATTATATTTTATCATTTTATATATTTTTCTACAAATAATAGTATTTTAGTGTAAATATTTAAAAATAATAATAAGATTTTAGGTGATTCTACATGTATATGTTCATTCACAGTTAACGTGATATTTTCTTGTATGTTTGACTGATGTTAAATGCGCACATAATTATATCCCGTTAGAGTCAAAATATTGCTAATAAACTGTCGCCTAGTGCTAATAAATTAGACAATTTGGATAAACGATTATTGTACTAGAAAATACATATATCTCTTGTTTTGACCATAGAACCTATTCTTTTCATTTTTTATTAATATAGATTCGGAATTGGCTCATCTATTTGACTTTACTTACTTGAAATCCAATCAAAACAACTTCATAGTCCTTTGGTCATTTATATGAAAACTTAGGGTTGACTCAAAATGGAAACTTGATTATAAAAATTATATTTTATTTGTTCTCGGATGATCGATTGTACTTCAAAAAAATGAATGCCCTAGAAAAGTACATGCATTTACCTACAATATCATGCTTCTGGTAGTTCAACGTGCTTCTTGCAACTCAACGTGTTTTTGGTAAATCAACGTGCCTATGAAGAATTATGTGCTCTAAAGATTCAGTTTGTCTATGAAGTTTCCATGCCTATAATGAACAGTACTTTTGCATGCTTCTGATGAACAATACTTTTACATGCTTCTGATGAGCAGTACTTCTGAGTATGCCTCTGAAGTCTATTATTCAAGTCTGCCTCTAAAGCTCATGTTTGGTTAGCTCTAATAATTACAAGATGTTCTAGAATGCAGCCTCTGATAAGTAGCCTCTAAAGTTGCAGTGACTCTGATAATGCAACAAATATGATTTTCCCAAGCCATTAATTCTAAGTCAAGTAGTATGCCTCTATTTATTAAGAAAATAAGTATCCAACATCTGTCTCCAACAATCAAGTTATAATTTGATAAAGAAAATTTAGTGTCTTTGATTGAAAATCAAAGATTAAGATAAAAGATAAATTTCACCTAGTTGTATCAGAAATTCTAAAGGTCCAAGAATAGGCCTAGTTTATGTTCGTGCCCCAAAATCCAATCAAGAGTATGAAGGAAGACTTAGTTGAATAATTTTCAAAGGCAATTTGGAGAAAATGCGCATCATATCTTTTTGGAAGACTTGCTCATATAAGGTTTTGTCGTATATCAAGTTTTGTTGTTCTCATATTTTCACATTAAATAATTTATCTTCCAAAAGATTATTGATGTACGTTGTCACACCCAAAACCCCAAAATAATATATAAAAATTTATAGTAGATTAGTTTGTTTTTTTTACAATAGCAACAGATAAAATATATTTTCTTGGAAATAAAAAACTTTAATAATTAATTTAGAATATCACATTTCTCAAAATTCAAAAGAAATACTTTCAACTTTTTCCTCTTATAAAAATGTGCAATCTCCATAAACTTGATTTAACTAAAATTTCTTAATTTCATTTCAAAAACTTACTAGTAAAATTTTTTTAAAAAGTACTAGTAAGTTTTTGAAATCAAATTAAGAAATTTTAGTTAAATCAAGTTTTTGAAATAAAGTTGTTAAGAGGTCAACGCAAATAAGAAATTCAATATAGTTTATGAACTTTCCTATCGATTAGACATTAACCAGTTAGAATAGGATATGTCTAATACCCAGAACACCTTTTTCAATGAAAAGTAAATGAAAAATCGTGGGAGTAAAGAAATTTAAAAATCAACGATTTTTTTTTGGGTGCTATTTGTAATGGTATTTTAATACTTTTTTAGTTGTTGTAAATATACACGTCACAATCTATGGGAGGTCAGTCAAATAATGTTGAGGACGTTTTGTGACACCCTAAACCCAAATTGAAATAAAAAGTAAAATGTACTAGTTTTAAAAAACATTCGCAGCGGTTCCAAAATTGAGTATAAAAATTTTCATTTAAACTATAAAGTTCAAGACGTCATATTCACACTTATACTAAATGCTTGCAATCTTAATTTTCAATTAAAAATCCTTTATTGTCGAATATAGTTGAGGCTTATTAAATAAAAATTTTTTAACATAAAAACACGTTCAAAACTTAAAGACAATTAATTTCTACATTCGAATAAAAGATGAAAATAACACAATTGATCGATCGAATTTACCAAAAATCTAAATTAATTCACAACTCAACAGAGTACGATAGATTACTCCCACCCAGTATCACCTATCAGAGCGTGGATCATCAACCAATAACCTGAAATGACTGCGCTCTCGCAAGCGCCAAACACAAGCAACGAGGGGTGAGCTTCGAAAACATGTAATAGTATAAAATAATTGAAAAGAACTTGTAAAATATATTAAACACCATTTCATTTCAATTCACAATCAACAAGAATAATCAAGGTAAAATATTGATACAATCCATAACATCAAGTAAGTAAACACACAAATCAAGTAATGTTATGCATGCTCTTATACTCTAGACTCCTCCTCTTTCTTTGGTACCATTCTAACTCTGAAGTACTTGGTTAGGAGGCTTGATACTATGCCACCACACAAGTGGACGGACAATTCAATTTGGCCGTGTCCTCATAGATCCCCTCAACTCAACCCGAGACACATATACGCGACAGTCGAGGTAAAAGTGTGTTGCATGGTAGCTCCCGACATTTGGAGTGCTACCTCCAAGTCACCTAGGAGTTTCCCACCCGAATACCTCCAAGGTCTAACAATCTTGCCCTAAGGCTCAACAGCAGACCGCCACGATCAGGCTCATTCAGTTGTACTTCCCCATAATCACTAGGCTTGTCAGGCCCTACCTATATGATGACCAAATAATCTCCACTTCAAAAATTATCAACATCTATGTTCTCCCCTCGTTGGCCTAGGTTACTCACACCATTAAGAGAACCATCATTGGCACGGGTCGAATTCATCACAATTCAATATGCATTTCGTGATATTCATCAAAGTGGTAACATCATAATTCAACAAGTAATCATCAATGCATATTTTCATAGTCATATATCACATTCAAAATTTATCATCATAATACACAAACTCCAACAATAGATAATTTTCACTCACATATAATAATACTAAATCATTCACACACACTACTTCAATTGAAATTGAATTAATAACAATTCATCGCATTTTATATCATATAACAATATCCAGGTAGATATAAACAAAACATAAAATACATCAAATACACAATTCTACAATAATTCAACTACCACACAATCTTCAAAATTTAAATCAAACAAGACCCTATAACAGTTTCTAACTCGTATTTTAATCTCACCAAATTCAAGTTTTGTCATTAGTCAATTATTACTCAAAGGACTTCAGCCTTACGCAGCGAGTCCCGAATGAATTTTGGGAAATCTGGTTTTCCCGTTCATCTCACTTAATTTACACTCATGAATTCGAACTCTCTCTCACCCCGTACCTGAATTTGACGCTTTCATAAGATATAAGGACCATAATGATTTTTAGCAACCAGAGATGTCGACAACACGCAACGAACAACTCCAAAAGCATCGACGAATTTACAGAGTCAATGAAACATGGCTGATAATTTACGCGGACCATAAAAATCAATGTTACATAATTAATAAAAATATTAAGAGAATAAACATATTCGAATCGAAGTGAAACAAGTTATCAGAAAAGGCCTCACCGACGTGTTGGAGCACCGACAGGGTCCGACTTCAACTTCCCCGAAACAGACAAACGAGTAGTGCTTCTTGAAGGTTTCGACGAGAGGAATTCAAAAACGATATCAGTTTTTCAAGATGATGAATGCGTTGTCCGGAATTCAAGAAAACTACCACGACAATGGTGGAAACCCATTTTTTTTAAATGTAACGGTTGGCGATTTCGAGCATAGGTAACGAAAGTGGGTGTTTCGTGGAGTCCAAATATGGTCTTGGTTTTCGTTGGTGATAGCCATGGTGCCCGGAATCTTGATCAAAAGGTGAAGGTTTGATTTTTGACAAAGAGAAATAAGACATTTCAACTTGCGATTCAAGTTGAGAACGAAAGAGGAGGTCACAACGATCACGAATATGGTTTCGATTTTGCACAACACCCACTATAACGATCATAATTTAAGAGAGAACATAGAGAAGAAATAGGAACGGCGACAAGAGTAGATACGAAGAAGAAGAAGGAGGCTCGGTCTTTCTTTTCCTTTTTATTATCTTATTTTATGTTTTCATTATTATTAATAATATTATTATTATTATAATTATTAATTAATTAAATTTTACTCTAGTATAGAGGTCTAATCCACAAAACACATCAAGCTCATTTCTTTTAATTTTTTTTAAATATAATTTAATTTCTAAAATATTACTAATATTTCAAAACTAATATTTTATAAAATCAAAGTAATTAATCTTTTTAAAATACATTAATAATTAAGATTCTCATATTCAAAATAATCAATATAATTAAAATTAAGATACTCAAATTAAAATACTATCATCATTAAGATACTCAATAATTAAGATACTCAAATTAAAATACTATCATCATTAGAGAATATTTAAAATTATAAAATAAATAAATATAACATCAAATTATTTATCTACAATTATATTTAATTAAGAAAATAATTTATTATAAAATTTGGGGTGTTACACGTTTTGTTCAGGATAACTCACTTTTAAACCAAACAAAAAAAATTATTGGCTATATATTACATAATTTATGGTCGAACACCGATATATCAAGGTTTGTTTTCCTTGTGCATCAAAGAGCTTAAAAAAAACTTTATCTTAATTTCTTCTCTTAAATTCTCGTGATAACATATTTCACTTATGCGTTGTAAAAAATAAGGTTTTTGAAATAATCAAATAGTAAGTTTAAGACAAAATTCCTCATTAAAGTAGAGTTCTTGTTAACTAGTTGCGACAAAAATAGTTCAAGGAGAGAGTAAGTAAGTTAAAAAAGTATCACACTTATTAACACACATCTTTCGAGACACCATATAGATTGTATACACATTATATATTTTAATTAATTCAATGTTGGTGGTAAACGTCATTTACTAAAAAAGTAAAAAAATTATAAAGATACTAGCAAACAAATGTTGCAAAACACCAAAATATCAACAAACGTAATTGTTCAGTATTCGTTGGTATTTTAAATAAATAAAACTAGAGAAATCAAATAAAAGAAACACTAGTTGTCTAGTGGGAGATAATTGCATATTAATATAGAGATCTGTGTTCGATTCCTAACTAGTGCACAATTACATAGCATATTTAAGCTCTTATCGCAAGAGTAAAAAAAATGAAACATCAATAACCACTTACAACGGAATATGTCTATTACTGACAATATCCTTTTTGATGAAACATCAATAACCTTTTTGCTTTAATTCTCGTAATAACATTATCCACTTATGTGTTATCAAAAATGAATTTTTAGAAATAATCAAATAGTATGTTTAAGATAAAATTCCCCATTAAACTAGAATTCATGTGAACTAGTTGCAACAAAAATAGTTCAAGGCAATAGTAAATAAGTTAAAAAATTATCGCACTTTCACAAACATCCTCTGAGACACCATATAGATTGTATACACATTATGTATTTTAATTAACTCAATGTAGATTGTAAACATCATTTCCTAAAAAAGTAAAAATTTATAGAGAAATTAGCATTAAACAATGGGATATTTTTTTACAGTAACCACTTACAATGGAATATGTCTATTACTGACAATATCCTTTTCAATGAAAAGCAAATGATAAATCGTAGGAGTTAAGAAAATGAAAAATCAACAATTTTTTTTGTACTACTTGTAATTTTTCTAATACTTTTCTAGTTGTTGTAAATATACACGTCACAACTTAAGGGTGGTCAAATCAGATATTGTTGAGGATGCATTGTTTAAGATAACTCAAGTTTTGATCCTACTAAAAAAATCATTGGCCACACATTACATACTTTATGGTCGAACTCTGATATATCAAGATTCGTTTCCCTCGTGCATCAAAGAGTTTTAAAAAATAAACTTTATCTTAATTTCTTCTCTTAAAATTCTTGTGATAACATCTTCCACTTATGTGTTTTCAAAAATGAGTTTTTAGAAATAATCAAGTAGTAAGTTTAAGACAAAGTTTCTCATTAAAATAGAATTCTTGTGAACTAGTTGCGACAAAAATAATTCAAGGCGATAGTCAATAAGTTAAAAAAAAAGTATCATTCTTCTTCACAAACATCTTCGTAGACACCACATAGATTGTATATATGTAACAACCTATTTAATTAAAAATCTATTAAAATAAGAATTTTAGAATTGTTAATATATTAATTTAGGACTAAGGAATATCAATTAAAATAGGAGTGGGCAAAAATGTAATATGGGGAATGCCTCTAAAAAAGAGAATTTCCTTCTTTTCCCTCAATTTTTTTTATTCTTTTTAGGGAAATACTCAATCGTTCTCTCATTTTTCCCTTCTACTTCCTATGGTGAGTTTGAAAGATAGCCCTATTGTTATTGTTCATCATCTCCCTCAAATCCTCCATTTCTCCTTCTTTTACAAAAACATCAAATTTTTTTACATCATCAAACATGTCCAGCTACTTTGCATGTGGAATTCAATCACTTTAGCTTCTAGAATCAAGCAAGATCGTTGAAGTAGAAATGGGATAAACCAGTAAAAAGGGGAATTTGAAGTTGAAAGAAAAGACACAACTTGAAGAAGAACCATAATTATTTGGGTAGCTCATTCTTCAATTGATGTAAACTCTAAAATATGTGAGTTATGTTACAGTAACTTATTTTAGCATGAAGTTATGGGAGTGTATTTACTAAAATCCTTTACTTCTTGTCAGAAATTATTTTGGAATTTTAAGGGTTAGAAGAACTTAGAAAAGGTGAATCTGCACGGTAATGATCTTAAATTACCATGCAGGTTGCTTGTTTCTTGATTTCTGTTTTTATAATTTAGGAAATTACATAATTTTGAGAAAATAGTTTTAGTTCAATGTGCAAATTATGCCATGGAAGGCAAATGTGCGTGCCCTGGATGCTTCTCCACCCTTGCCGCTGTCGTTTTGCCTCTGATGGTTGTATTTATTCTGCTTTTGATTGGTCGTTCTAAAATTTCAAGTATTTTTTCCTCTGATGGTTATATCTATTCGTCCTCTAATTGGTCGTTCTAAAATTCCAAGTGTTTTTGCCTCTAACAGTTGTATCTATTATGTGTCTGATTGGTCGTTTTAAAACTCTATGTGTTTTGCCTCTAATGGTATTATATCTTTCTACCTATGATTTCTGTTCTTTAAATTTTAAGTATTTTTCCTCTTGTGAAATGCTCCTAAACATAGCATCTTATGATTCTCCTTTCTTATGATACTTTCACTGGACGCGTTTTGTAACGTACCTGATTTTTAATCCAAAACGTTACTAAAACAAATACTTATTTCTTAGAAAAGTTTATGAACATTTTTGTTTACTTAACATTTATTCATTTTATATAATTAGTAACAATCACGCTATTTAATACCATTAAGAAAATATTTATTCAAAATTAAAATAATGTAAACACAATTATTCTTAACGGAAAGGAACCACTTCTGTATTTCTAGAATTCTAGTACACTTTAGAAGTTTGTGATAAAAGATTAAAAGAACTTAAAAATATTTGATAATTCCATTACTACAAAATCTTCTTGAAAGAAAAACTCATGTTTACCCCCACGTTCACCACACGTCAATATTCATTAACTACTCTTGAATCTCCTTGAACTCATTAGTACCTAAAATGTTGCTGTAAGAGTCAGTTTTTTCCATCATCCACATCAAACCAAAACAAGACATTTAGAAGAATTACACAAAACATATAAACGTAAAATCACGGTTGTAGTTGCAATTTGAGACTTTAAGGGAACACAATGGCGTCACGGTTGTATAATCAATTTGAACAAGTAGGGCTGGATTTGAGAAAAATCATTTTTGTTAATTGACCATTAATGATATCATCATAACATAACGTTGAATGTTCTACCATTATTATTTGAATTATAAATACTCTTTAAGATTTTCTTTCAAATGTTTTTTAACTTGCATGCGACAAATCCAATTTTGATAATGAAGGCACCATTGGTTGTGCATGTGAATTGCATAAATTTTTATGAGACTAACTTATGTTTAATTTCCTTTCTTAAATGAATACACTTAAAAACACAAATTAACAAATAATAAAATCAGAGTCATAATTAACAGGAACAAAAATTACAAGGAGCTCATGAGAACCAAATAAAAATTTGTTAAATAACAAATGGATGATGATAATAATTGATAACTAACACAAAGCAATTCATGACTTCTATATAAATATGTAATTGAATAGGAGGAACTTTTCACTTTTACTCCCTCTTTCACTTTGTTTTCTTTCCTCATAATTTATGTTTTTCTCTCTTTTCACAATTTGTTCTAGTTATATTTATAGACCAGAAATCGATTTACATATTAGCATAACAAATTTAATCTTATCGTAATCCAGAATTTGAGTAGCCAATAATCAGTTAACTGTTGATGTCATGTCAAAAATTGCATATGAAAATTGACTCAGAAGCCTAGAGAGAATCTACTCTCAATATCTCCAAAGAGAACACAATTTTTATATACTTCAAGATGAAAATATGTGAAAGAATTGGCCTTATTTATACTAATCTTAGAGGCCAAATTACAGTTAAAATAATAGTAGTAATTAATGCATCAATGGAAACATGATCTTGTAAAAATGGCAATTGTCAAACATAGTAGCTTAGAGTTAATAATAGGGAGCTGCAATGAGGAGACTAACATGCTAGTTGGTGGCAATACATGAAGCTATGCCATCTTGATCTGTATCAAAAATTCTAAGTGAAAAAACATCAGAATGTCTATATAGCAGATATAGCAAAATCATAGATAGCAACACATTCAGATTCCTAGACTATTGGGATTGGGACCAAACACTACCTAAAATCCTTTAATTACACAGAACTATGTTACGTAACAATCCTTAAATACATTTCAAAGATATGAAAATACTAGTGAGCTTCTGACTCTGAGTTTCAAAATAGAGCAATAAAATAATTGAAAATATAAAGGCAGTAATGGCTGTTTATCTACCTAAATCTAACCTAAGATACGAACTAAGTTAGACAGCATTAATTATTTATGAACCACCAATACAAGACATCAGCCAGATGAGACTTAGACCAAAATGTACTTATAAACCTCGGCAATAAAAAATATACACAACATGCTTTCAAATGTATAATTTTTAATTAAAAATGAAAAAGACAGCATATAATAACTAATAGAAACCAGAAATCTAAGGCAAGAAAACATAATTTCAATGGAATAAATGTGTTGATTAATGCTGGAATTTGATGAGCCAGGCTATTACAGTGATGAAGTTCTAGGAAATGCAGAAAAAGAAACCAAATCAGAGTTCTAAGAACTCCTAAACCAGAGCATAACTGCTCCTAATCTAGAGAAATTTTCTCCTAACAGTTTTTTTGAGATGATTCTGAATGAATCTTTCCCTCTACCCTCCCTCATTCTTATAACATAATTGCTAATAGAAACCCCCTGAAATTCAGGAAGGAACTAACTAACTTTTATTCCCTCCCTTTATAACAGCTTCTAGAAGCTGCAAGTGTGTTAATCGGGCCCAACGATTGAGTCACATCACACCCAATGGACAGTGGTGTCCTATCAATAACTTTGAGAGAGTTTTCTTATCACACTTGCATTGTAAATATTCACATATTCTCCTTATGTCCTATCTACCTTAAAACAAACCATGCTGATATGCACATATTCTTCAGCTAGTTCTACCTTATACTTTTTGCAGATTAAGGTTACTTAGAGAGAATGCACAAGTGCATGCCGTAACAGAAAAACCAGAAGAGCTCGAATTATGTCATCCTTCTTCCCAGCATGCTCAAATTATGCCTTCACAAATATTAGATAGATTATTATTCTTAAACTATGAGACGCACCAACAGAGAGCTTGTAAGGTGTAAGACTAACACGATGAGCACTACATTGCAGCACCTATTAGCCCTTGAGTCCAAAAAGGCTAACTTTGGACAGACGAAAAACAATAGATATCCAGTGATATTGGTTAAAAAAAATGTCATGTAAATCAAAGAAAACCTAAACCAAAAAAGTGAAGAAAAGTTAACCTCTGAGATTTTGGGAGGTAGCAACAAACATGAGAGTAAATGAATATTGATAGTAGAAGATTTAAACCAACCAAATGAAACAGTCTTCCTTGACTCACTCAATATTGAAAATGTATTGGCAAGATGAATTTTTTTCTTTTGACCCTACTAGCATTTATTTTTTTTATTTCCAAACTATTAATAACAACTCTTGATGTGTTTAGTTAAATTTGAGTGGGTACTGAAAGAGAGAGGCAAAACCAAATGTAAACAGCAACTCAAGTTAAGAGAATTTTTCAATGTCACATTTTATCAAACACATGACATTCAAGGTATTTTCCCTTACTTATTTTAGCTTGATGAACTTCCCACCCCAAAATTTTAGGGTTTAACAAGTAAAATTGAAATTGAGAAAACAACTCATTGCATTTGAAATATTTGGCGTACAAATAAAATTGTATAAGGGACCGATAATTTAAGAGCATGAAAGTGAAGAAAAGCAAAGCTAAAGTTAGAAAAATAAACATGAAAATCGTAGAGCTAAATGAACAAACTTATCTATTGTGAATAATAGCAAGAGCAAGAAGATGAAATGTACCTCCGTAAAGGTAGAACAGAAACATGAAATGCATTAGAAGAAGAAGAAGCCACCAAAAAGAAACATTTTCAAAAGCATAGAAAGTGAGAAGAACGGAGAAGAAGATACCGAAATGAAGGGGGAAAAAAGCTCAAAAAAATTTGGACCATTTCTCGATTTGTGCGTGTCATCCTTGCGCAGGGGCCATGCTAATCTTCTCTGTATCGTTCCAATTTTATCGGATGTCCCCGAAGGGACAAATATTTGTGTGATGTAGCGTTATATAAACTCTATAATATCAACGAATATAGTCGGTGTGGTACTTGATTAGGTCACAAACAAAAAAACACTTCTCTGTTCCTCTATTCAGCCACAATGCGAAAGCGAGCAACATAGTCGGAAGCTATTTTTTCTTTCAAATTTCAATAATAATTATTATATTTTTATGAGTTAAATAATTTCCATAAAATTTTAATGTTATATTCTTAACTTTATAAAAAAAATTCTTCTATTTATAATATCTATAAATTTTTTTTCTTTATTTTTCTGTTTTTATTTTTAGAGCAATTTATTGTATATCTTTTTAATTTTTTTAATTATATTTTGCAAACATCTTTAGATATTATTACAAGAATCTCTTTCGTAAAAATATAAATATCTTTAATAAGAGATGAATTAAATATGATGTTTTAAACATTGACATTTAAACTTTCTTATTACAATTTATCCCTTGTTAAAATATTCTAAGTGTTTGTAAATGAAATGTTTATATTGTCCTAAATCAAATTACAAAATAACATTTAAAAATTTCAAAGCATCATTTTTTTTTATATTTATGTTAAAGGTTATTGATTTTTATATTCAACAAAATTTGATTGATTAGAGTATATTGAGTCGGTTTGATTCAATTTTTTGAAAAAACACTATAACTAATTAAAATTATATGAATTTATTTGATTCCGTTTTAGCAATAGTTTTGAGTAAAACCCAAGTAAAACCAAATTTAAGAAGAATTTTTTCTATAAATCATATACGTGACAAATATTAATTATCGATCAATAAGTTAAAAAATTATCTTTTATGAATCTTGGTACAACATCATTTAGGTATAAAGGCAAGGTTTAGATTTTTCCTAATGAGTCAACTCTATATTCAGCTAGTGGTTAAGTGAATATGTCAGTTCATTGGTGTTCAATGTCTAGAGATTTGATATTTAGTTTTCTTTTTTGAACAAAATTCCTAATGATATGATGTTTGATTTCTATGTGTTTGGCTTTAGAATGTATGATTCGATTATTGGTTAGACAAATGATAGAAGTATTGTCACAAAAGATTAGAATGTTACTCTTAAGAATCTTGTAATCTTACAGTTGATGTTTCATCCATAGCAATTGAGAACTGCAATATATTGCTCAAATGTACTCAACATTTGTTGTTGACATTGCAATTGTACTTTGTCTCATACTTGACCACGAGAAATGGTACTTTGTTTTCATCATAATCAGTATCACAATAGCCACTTAATTTGTTCTTAGTAGATTTCTTTTAGAAATAGATAAGGTTGGTAGTACCTTTTAAGTTTTTAAAGATACTCTTAACAACAATTAAATGAGACTGTGTTGGATCAGCCTGAAATCTTGCACACACAAACACTAAACACAATATTAGGTCTGGAGAAAGTAAGGTAAAGAAGCGATCTAATCATTCCTCTATATGTTTTCTAGTCAATGTTATGGCCTAATTAATCATTTTCAAGTGAACAGGTAGGATGCATTGGTGTAGCAATATGTTTACAATCATTCATTTTCAACTCCTTGATAAGCTCTTTTGTATATTTGGTTTGATGAATGTATATCCCTTTTTTATTTTGCTGAATTTGTATTCCAAAGAAGAATTTAAGTTATCCCATCATACTCATTTGAAATTCAAGCTGCATCAACTTAGCAAATTCTTGACAAAGAGTGTCATTAGTATATCCAAAAATAATGTCATCGACATATATTTGAATGATAAGAATGGCATCTCCTATTGATTTTCTAAATAGGGTGTTGTCTACTTGTCCTATTTCAAAAACAAAAAAAATTAAGCAAGAAGTCACTTAGTCTATCATGCCACGTTCTAGGTGTTTATTTTAGACCATACAATGATTTCTTAAATTTAAATACATGGTCTGGAAATTCATAACTTTCAAAACCTAGGGGTTGCTTAGCATAGACTTATTCACTTATATACCTATTTCGAAATGCACTTTTAACATCCATTTGAAATAATGTAATATTATTATATGCAACAAAAGATAGTAGGATACGAATAGCACTAACCTAGCCACTGGACCAAATGTTTTAGTGTAATCAATGTCTCCATGATTACTATACCCTTGTGCAACAAATGTGATCGTTCAGTATTTATTGGTATTTTAAATAAATAAAACTAGAGAAATCAAACAAAACAAACACTAGTGGTCTAATGGTAGATAACTGCATATTAATGTAGAGACCTGGGTTCGATTCCTAACTAGTGTACAATTACAAAGCAATGATGAATTCGCTCCTGATGGTGGGTCCATCACAACCTGAACTATGAGATGAAAATAAGCGTATTTGAGCTTCTTTTAGACTTTCAATTTTACAAACCACTTATGAGATGAATACAACTAGACATTAATCACTCACAATGGTCCATGACTACACGAACTATGTGATGAAAATAAGCGTATTTGAGCTATATAAAATTGAAGGAATACAACTAGACACCAATCTAGATTGATTTTATTCTATTTTTAAAATAAATTTTTGTTTAAAATAGAACAAGTAAGAAGTACATCCAAATTCTGAATTGAAAATTATCTTCTAGTTAAATAAAAAAATTTAAAGAGTGGTATTAATTATTTAATAAAGGAAATTAAGAGGTCAACGCAAATAGGAAATTTAATATAGTTGATAAACTTTTCTATCGACTAGACATTAACCAGCTACAATAAGATAGGTCTAATACTGAGAACACCTTTTTTCAATGAAAAGTAAATGAAAAATCATAGGAGTAAAGAAATTTAAAAATCAACGATTTTTTTTGGGTGCTATTTGTAAATTTTTTTAATGCTTTTTTAGTTGTTGTAAATGTACACGTCACAATCTATGGGAGGACAGTCAAATAATATTGAGGACGTTTTGTTCAAGATAACTCAACTTTTTAACCAAATTAAAAAAATTATTGGCTATACATTACATAATTTATGGTCGAACACCGATATATCAAGGTTTGTTTCCCTTGTGCATCAAAGAGTTTAAAAAAAAGAAACTTTATCTTAATTTCTTCTCTTAAATTCTCGTGACAACATCTTTCACTTATGCGTTGTAAAAAATAAGTTTTTTGAAATAATCAAATAGTAAGTTTAAGACAAATTTCCTCATTAAAGTAGAGTTCTTGTGAACTAGTTGCGACAAAAATAATTCAAGGAGAGAGTAAGTAAGTTAAAAAAGTATCACACTTATACACACACATCTTCCGAGACACCATATAGATTGTATACACATTATATATTTTAATTAATTCAATGTTGGTGGTAAACGTCATTTCCTAAAAAAGTAAAAAATTATAAAGATACTAGCAAACAAATGTTGCAAAACACCAAAATATCAACAAACGTAATCGTTCAGTATTCGTTGGTATTTTAAATAAATAAAACTAGAGAAATCAAATAAAAGAAACACTAGTGGTCTAGTGGGAGATAACTGCATATTAATATAGAGACCTGTGTAACTTCAATATATCAAGTTTGTTTCCCTCGTGCATGAAAGAGTTTAAAAAAAGATACATTATCTTAATTTCATTGCTTTAATTCTCGTAATAACATTATCCACTTATGTGTTATCAATAATGAATTTTTAGAAATAATCAAATAGTATGTTTAAGATAAAATTCCCCATTAAAGTAGAATTCATGTGAATTAGTTGCAACAAAAATAGTTGAAGGCAATAGTAAATAAGTTAAAAAATTATCGCACTTTCACAAACATCCTCTGAGACACCATATAGAATACTTGGTAGTTCTAAAACTCATTTTCGTAAACAAGTTGTGACAACTTGGTAGTTCTAAAACTTGGTAGTTCTAAAACTCATTTTTGTAAACAAATTAACTAATAGAATACTTAGAAAATAATTAAAAGTGACATATTTCTAATCTTTGAGTTGTTAGGACACATGTAGTACAACTTAATAATTTTAAAACTCTCTTTATTTATTTATTTATTTATTTATTTATTTATT
>JBBPBR010000006.1:5060161-5088405 GCA_037974775.1 Cicer pinnatifidum | reverse complement strand
AATATAATATCAACGTATAAATCTATTGTGGTATTATTTTTCATCTTTGAGTTGTTAAGATACATATTGTACAACTTGGTGTGTTTTTTTTTTAAATTCGTATATAAACCAAAAAATAATTTAAAGTATTCTTATAAATATTAATTAGATGAGACATCTTTTTATTCTTTGAGTTTTTAAGACACAAGTTGTACAACTTGATAGTCATAAAACTCATATATCAAAATATATTCTTTTTCCAGTCAAACAAATTCATTTTCCTTTCTCGTCAAAAACTCTTTTTTTATTTTTTTTATTTTTTTTATTTATATAACAAAACCCATTTCCTTTTAAAAAAAAAATCAACACATCCGCATTTTCTACTCAAGAACTACGTAGCTTTGATTTCTCCATCGCACCGGGAGATACGTAGGAGCAAGATCACATTCTTGTCAAGCACATAAATAAAAATTTATTTTTCTTTTTGTCCTTTATTTGTTAAGTACATATTTATTTCAAAATCATATTTTAAATATAGGTAATAATTGTTATTCATATTTAATAATAAGGAAAAATAAATATACTTAAGTTAAAATTAATTTTGCACAATTAATTATAGGTAACCGTTTTTAACGGATGTCGTAGGGTGCTAATACCTTCCCTACGCATAATCGACTCCCGAACTCAAATTTGGTTTCAAAGACCATTTTTTTTTTCATTTTTAAGGGTTTCCCAATATTTTCCCTATTTTAAAATAAATTTTTGTGGCGACTCCACTGAATTCGAGAAACACTCGAAATTTTAGGCCGCGACACTAGAGAAATATAAAATAAAATAGAAATAAATAAATACAAAACAAATTCTAGTGGTCTAGTGAGAGATAACTACATATTAATGTAGATACCCGAGTTCGATCCTAACTAGTGTACAATTACAAAGCAATGACGAATTCGCGTGTGATGGTGGGTCAATCACTATACTAACTATGGGATGAAAATAGGCGTATTTGAGCTATATAAAATTGAAGGAAGAATGATGCATATTTTGGGAAAATAACACAAACAATAGGAATACAACTAGACACCAATCAAGATTGATTTTATTCTATTTTTAAAATAAACTACATAATTTATTGGCTATACATTACATAATTTATGGTCGAACACCGATATATCAAGGTTTGTTTCCCTTGTGCATCAAAGAGTTTTAAAAAAAGAAACTTTATCTTAATTTATTATCTTAAATTCTCGTGATAAAATCTTTCACTTATGCGTTGTAAAAAATAAGTTTTTTGAAATAATCAAATAGTAAGTTTAAGGCAAAATTCCTTCTTAAAGTAGAAATCTTGTGAACTAGTTGCAACAAAAATAGTTCAAGGCGATAGTAAATAAGTTAAAAAAAAAGTATCACACTTATTCACACACATCTTTCGAGACACCATATAGATTGTATACACATTAAATATTTTAATTAATTCAATGGAGGTCATAAACATCATTTGCTAAAAAACTAAAAAAATTTAGAGATACTTGCAGGAAACAAATGTTGCAAAACACTTAAATATCAACAAACATAATCGTTTAGTATTTGTTTAAATTTTAAATAATTAATACTAGAGAAATATAAAAAAAAAATAAAAATAAAAATAAAAAACAAATTCTAGTGGTCTAGTGAGATATAACTACATATTAATGTAGATACCCGAGTCCGATTCTAACTAGTGTACAATTTTAAAGAAATGACGAATTCCCGTGTGATGGTGGGTCCATCACTACACGAACTATGGGATGAAAATAAACATATTTGAGCTATATAAAATTGAAGGAAGAATGTTTCATATTTTGGGAAAATAACACAAACAATAGGAATACAACTAGACACCAATCTAGATTGATTTTATTCTATTTTTAAAATAAATTTTTGTTTAAAATAGAACAAGTAAGAAGTACATCCAAATTCTAAATTGAAAATTATCTTCTAGTTAAATAAAAAAATTTAAAGACTGGTATTAATTATTTAATAAAGGAAATTAAGAGGTCAACGCAAATAGGAAATTTAATATAGTTTATGAACTTTCCTATCGACTAGACATTAACCAGCTACAATAAGATATGTCTAATACCGAGAACACCTTTTTTCAATGAAAAGTAAATGAAAAATCATAGGAGTAAAGAAATTAAAAAATCAACGATTTTTTTTTGGTGCTATTTGTAATTTTTTTTAATGCTTTTTTAGTTGTTGTAAATGTACACGTCACAATCTATGGGAGGACAGTCAAATAATGTTGAGGACGTTTTGTTCAACATAACTCAACTTTCAAACCAAATTAGAAAAATTATTGGCTATACATTACATAATTTATGGTCGAACACCGATATATCAAGGTTTGTTTCCCTTGTGCATCAAAGAGTTTAAAAAAAAGAAACTTTATCTTAATTTCTTCTCTTAAATTCTCGTGATAACATCTTTCACTTATGCGTTGTAAAAAATAAGTTTTTTGAAATAATCAAATAGTAAGTTTAATACAAATTTCCTCATTAAAGTAGAGTTCTTGTGAACTAGTTGCGACAAAAATAGTTCAAGGGGAGAGTAACTAAGTTAAAAAAGTATCACACTTATTCACACACATCTTCCGAGACACCATATAGATTGTATACACATTATATATTTTAATTAATTCAATGTTGGTCGTAAACGTCATTTCCTAAAAAAGTAAAAAATTATAAAGATACTAGCAAACAAATGTTGCAAAATACCAAAATATCAACAAACGTAATCGTTCAGTATTCGTTGGTATTTTAAATAAATAAAACTAGAGAAATCAAATAAAAGAAACACTTGTGGTCTAGTGGGAGATAACTACATATTTAAATAGAGGCCTGTGTAACTTCAATATATCAAGTTTGTTTCCCTCGTGCATGAAAGAGTTTAAAAAAAGATACATTATATTAATTTCATTGCTTTAATTCTCGTAATAACATTATCCACTTATGTGTTATCAAAAATGAATTTTTAGAAATAATCAAATAGTATGTTTAAGATAAAATTCCCCATTAAACTAGAATTCATGTGAACTAGTTGCAACAAAAATAGTTCAAGGCAATAGTAAATAAGTTAAAAAATTATCGCACTTTCACAAACATCCTCTGAGACACCATATAGATTGTATACACATTATGTATTTTAATTAACTCAATGTAGATTGTAAACATCATTTCCTAAAAAAGTAAAAATTTATAGAGAAATTAGCATTAAACAATGGGATATTTTTTACAGTAACCACTTACAATGGAATATGTCTATTACTGACAATATCCTTTTCAATGAAAAGCAAATGATAAATCGTAGGAGTTAAGAAAATGAAAAATCAACAATTTTTTTTGTACTACTTGTAATTTTTCTAATACTTTTCTAGTTGTTGTAAATATACACGTCACAACTTAAGGGTGGTCAAATCAGATATTGTTGAGGATGCATTGTTTAAGATAACTCAAGTTTTGATCCTACTAAAAAAATCATTGGCCACACATTACATACTTTATGGTCGAACTCTGATATATCAAGATTCGTTTCCCTCGTGCATCAAAGAGTTTTAAAAAATAAACTTTATCTTAATTTCTTCTCTTAAAATTCTTGTGATAACATCTTCCACTTATGTGTTTTCAAAAATGAGTTTTTAGAAATAATCAAGTAGTAAGTTTAAGACAAAGTTTCTCATTAAAATAGAATTCTTGTGAACTAGTTGCGACAAAAATAATTCAAGGCGATAGTCAATAAGTTAAAAAAAAGTATCACTCTTCTTCACAAACATCTTCGTAGACACCACATAGATTGTATATATGTAACAACCTATTTAATTAAAAATCTATTAAAATAAGAATTTTAGAATTGTTAATATATTAATTTAGGACTAAGGAATATCAATTAAAATAGGAGTGGGCAAAAATGTAATATGGGGAATGCCTCTAAAAAAGAGAATTTCCTTCTTTTCCCTCAATTTTTTTATTCTTTTTAGGGAAATACTCAATCGTTCTCTCATTTTTCCCTTCTACTTCCTATGGTGAGTTTGAAAGATAGCCCTATTGTTATTGTTCATCATCTCCCTCAAATCCTCCATTTCTCCTTCTTTTACAAAAACATCAAATTTTTTTACATCATCAAACATGTCCAGCTACTTTGCATGTGGAATTCAATCACTTTAGCTTCTAGAATCAAGCAAGATCGTTGAAGTAGAAATGGGATAAACCAGTAAAAAGGGGAATTTGAAGTTGAAAGAAAAGACACAACTTGAAGAAGAACCATAATTATTTGGGTAGCTCATTCTTCAATTGATGTAAACTCTAAAATATGTGAGTTATGTTACAGTAACTTATTTTAGCATGAAGTTATGGGAGTGTATTTACTAAAATCCTTTACTTCTTGTCAGAAATTATTTTGGAATTTTAAGGGTTAGAAGAACTTAGAAAAGGTGAATCTGCACGGTAATGATCTTAAATTACCATGCAGGTTGCTTGTTTCTTGATTTCTGTTTTTATAATTTAGGAAATTACATAATTTTGAGAAAATAGTTTTAGTTCAATGTGCAAATTATGCCATGGAAGGCAAATGTGCGTGCCCTGGATGCTTCTCCACCCTTGCCGCTGTCGTTTTGCCTCAGATGGTTGTATTTATTCTGCTTTTGATTGGTCGTTCTAAAATTTCAAGTATTTTTTCCTTTGATGGTTATATCTATTCGTCCTCTAATTGGTCGTTCTAAAATTCCAAGTGTTTTTGCCTCTAACAGTTGTATCTATTATGTGTCTGATTGGTCGTTTTAAAACTCTATGTGTTTTGCCTCTAATGGTATTATATCTTTCTACCTATGATTTCTGTTCTTTAAATTTTAAGTATTTTTCCTCTTGTGAAATGCTCCTAAACATAGCATCTTATGATTCTCCTTTCTTATGATACTTTCACTGGACGCGTTTTGTAACGTACCTGATTTTTAATCCAAAACGTTACTAAAACAAATACTTATTTCTTAGAAAAGTTTATGAACATTTTTGTTTACTTAACATTTATTCATTTTATATAATTAGTAACAATCACGCTATTTAATACCATTAAGAAAATATTTATTCAAAATTAAAATAATGTAAACACAATTATTCTTAACGGAAAGGAACCACTTCTGTATTTCTAGAATTCTAGTACACTTTAGAAGTTTGTGATAAAAGATTAAAAGAACTTAAAAATATTTGATAATTCCATTACTACAAAATCTTCTTGAAAGAAAAACTCATGTTTACCCCCACGTTCACCACACGGCAATATTCATTAACTACTCTTGAATCTCCTTGAACTCATTAGTACCTAAAATGTTGCTGTAAGAGTCAGTTTTTTCCATCATCCACATCAAACCAAAACAAGACATTTAGAAGAATTACACAAAACATATAAACGTAAAATCACGGTTGTAGTTGCAATTTGAGACTTTAAGGGAACACAATGGTGTCACGGTTGTATAATCAATTTGAACAAGTAGGGCTGGATTTGAGAAAAATCATTTTTGTTAATTGACCATTAATGATATCATCATAATATAACGTTGAATGTTCTACCATTATTATTTGAATTATAAATACTCTTTAAGATTTTCTTTCAAATGTTTTTTAACTTGCATGCGACAAATCCAATTTTGATAATGAAGGCACCATTGGTTGTGCATGTGAATTGCATAAATTTTTATGAGACTAACTTATGTTTAATTTCCTTTCTTAAATGAATACACTTAAAAACACAAATTAACAAATAATAAAATCAGAGTCATAATTAACAGGAACAAAAATTACAAGGAGCTCATGAGAACCAAATAAAAATTTGTTAAATAACAAATGGATGATGATAATAATTGATAACTAACACAAAGCAATTCATGACTTCTATATAAATATGTAATTGAATAGGAGGAACTTTTCACTTTTACTCCCTCTTTCACTTTGTTTTCTTTCCTCATAATTTATGTTTTTCTCTCTTTTCACAATTTGTTCTAGTTATATTTATAGACCAGAAATCGATTTACATATTAGCATAACAAATTTAATCTTATCGTAATCCAGAATTTGAGTAGCCAATAATCAGTTAACTGTTGATGTCATGTCAAAAATTGCATATGAAAATTGACTCAGAAGCCTAGAGAGAATCTACTCTCAATATCTCCAAAGAGAACACAATTTTTATATACTTCAAGATGAAAATATGTGAAAGAATTGGCCTTATTTATACTAATCTTAGAGGCCAAATTACAGTTAAAATAATAGTCGTAATTAATGCATCAATGGAAACATGATCTTGTAAAAATGGCAATTGTCAAACATAGTAGCTTAGAGTTAATAATAGGGAGCTGCAATGAGGAGACTAACATGCTAGTTGGTGGCAATACATGAAGCTATGCCATCTTGATCTGTATCAAAAATTCTAAGTGAAAAAACATCAGAATGTCTATATAGCAGATATAGCCAAATCATAGATAGCAACACATTCAGATTCCTAGACTATTGGGATTGGGACCAAACACTACCTAAAATCCTTTAATTACACAGAACTATGTTACGTAACAATCCTTAAATACATTTCAAAGATATGAAAATACTAGTGAGCTTCTGACTCTGAGTTTCAAAATAGAGCAATAAAATAATTGAAAATATAAAGGCAGTAATGGCTGTTTATCTACCTAAATCTAACCTAAGATACGAACTAAGTTAGACAGCATTAATTATTTCTGAACCACCAATACAAGACATCAGCCAGATGAGACTTCGACCAAAATGTACTTATAAACCTCGGCAATAAAAAATATACACAACATGCTTTCAAATGTATAATTTTTAATTAAAAATGAAAAAGACAGCATATAATAACTAATAGAAACCAGAAATCTAAGGCAAGAAAACATAATTTCAATGGAATAAATGTGTTGATTAATGCTGGAATTTGATGAGCCAGGCTATTACAGTGATGAAGTTCTAGGAAATGCAGAAAAAGAAACCAAATCAGAGTTCTAAGAACTCCTAAACCAGAGCATAACTGCTCCTAATCTAGAGAAATTTTCTCCTAACAGTTTTTTTGAGATGATTCTGAATGAATCTTTCCCTCTACCCTCCCTCATTCTTATAACATAATTGCTAATAGAAACCCCCTGAAATTCAGGAAGGAACTAACTAACTTTTATTCCCTCCCTTTATAACAGCTTCTAGAAGCTGCAAGTGTGTTAATCGGGCCCAACGATTGAGTCACATCACACCCAATGGACAGTGGTGTCCTATCAATAACTTTGAGAGAGTTTTCTTATCACACTTGCATTGTAAATATTCACATATTCTCCTTATGTCCTATCTACCTTAAAACAAACCATGCTGATATGCACATATTCTTCAGCTAGTTCTACCTTATACTTTTTGCAGATTAAGGTTACTTAGAGAGAATGCACAAGTGCATGCCGTAACAGAAAAACCAGAAGAGCTCGAATTATGTCATCCTTCTTCCCAGCATGCTCAAATTATGCCTTCACAAATATTAGATAGATTATTATTCTTAAACTATGAGACGCACCAACAGAGAGCTTGTAAGGTGTAAGACTAACACGATGAGCACTACATTGCAGCACCTATTAGCCCTTGAGTCCAAAAAGGCTAACTTTGGACAGACGAAAAACAATAGATATCCAGTGATATTGGTTAAAAAAAATGTCATGTAAATCAAAGAAAACCTAAACCAAAAAAGTGAAGAAAAGTTAACCTCTGAGATTTTGGGAGGTAGCAACAAACATGAGAGTAAATGAATATTGATAGTAGAAGATTTAAACCAACCAAATGAAACAGTCTTCCTTGACTCACTCAATATTGAAAATGTATTGGCAAGATGAATTTTTTTCTTTTGACCCTACTAGCATTTATTTTTTTTATTTCCAAACTATTAATAACAACTCTTGATGTGTTTAGTTAAATTTGAGTGGGTACTGAAAGAGAGAGGCAAAACCAAATGTAAACAGCAACTCAAGTTAAGAGAATTTTTCAATGTCACATTTTATCAAACACATGACATTCAAGGTATTTTCCCTTACTTATTTTAGCTTGATGAACTTCCCACCCCAAAATTTTAGGGTTTAACAAGTAAAATTGAAATTGAGAAAACAACTCATTGCATTTGAAATATTTGGCGTACAAATAAAATTGTATAAGGGACCGATAATTTAAGAGCATGAAAGTGAAGAAAAGCAAAGCTAAAGTTAGAAAAATAAACATGAAAATCGTAGAGCTAAATGAACAAACTTATCTATTGTGAATAATAGCAAGAGCAAGAAGATGAAATGTACCTCCGTAAAGGTAGAACAGAAACATGAAATGCATTAGAAGAAGAAGAAGCCACCAAAAAGAAACATTTTCAAAAGCATAGAAAGTGAGAAGAACGGAGAAGAAGATACCGAAATGAAGGGGGAAAAAAGCTCAAAAAAATTTGGACCATTTCTCGATTTGTGCGTGTCATCCTTGCGCAGGGGCCATGCTAATCTTCTCTGTATCGTTCCAATTTTATCGGATGTCCCCGAAGGGACAAATATTTGTGTGATGTAGCGTTATATAAACTCTATAATATCAACGAATATAGTCGGTGTGGTACTTGATTAGGTCACAAACAAAAAAACACTTCTCTGTTCCTCTATTCAGCCACAATGCGAAAGCGAGCAACATAGTCGGAAGCTATTTTTTCTTTCAAATTTCAATAATAATTATTATATTTTTATGAGTTAAATAATTTCCATAAAATTTTAATGTTATATTCTTAACTTTATAAAAAAAATTCTTCTATTTATAATATCTATAAATTTTTTTTCTTTATTTTTCTGTTTTTATTTTTAGAGCAATTTATTGTATATCTTTTTAATTTTTTTAATTATATTTTGCAAACATCTTTAGATATTATTACAAGAATCTCTTTCGTAAAAATATAAATATCTTTAATAAGAGATGAATTAAATATGATGTTTTAAACATTGACGTTTAAACTTTCTTATTACAATTTATCCCTTGTTAAAATATTCTAAGTGTTTGTAAATGAAATGTTTATATTGTCCTAAATCAAATTACAAAATAACATTTAAAAATTTCAAAGCATCATTTTTTTTATATTTATGTTAAAGGTTATTGATTTTTATATTCAACAAATTTTGATTGATTAGAGTATATTGAGTCGGTTTGATTCAATTTTTTGAAAAAACACTATAACTAATTAAAATTATATGAATTTATTTGATTCCGTTTTAGCAATAGTTTTGAGTAAAACCCAAGTAAAACCAAATTTAAGAAGAATTTTTTTCTATAAATCATATACGTGACAAATATTAATTATCGATCAATAAGTTAAAAAATTATCTTTTATGAATCTTGGTACAACATCATTTAGGTATAAAGGCAAGGTTTAGATTTTTTCTAATGAGTCAACTCTATATTCAGCTAGTGGTTAAGTGAATATGTCAGTTCATTGGTGTTCAATGTCTAGAGATTTGATATTTAGTTTTCTTTTTTGAACAAAATTCCTAATGATATGATGTTTGATTTCTATGTGTTTGGCTTTAGAATGTATGATTCGATTATTGGTTAGACAAATGATAGAAGTATTGTCACAAAAGATTAGAATGTTACTCTTAAGAATCTTGTAATCTTACAGTTGATGTTTCATCCATAGCAATTGAGAACTGCAATATATTGCTCAAATGTACTCAACATTTGTTGTTGACATTGCAATTGTACTTTGTCTCATACTTGACCACGAGAAATGGTACTTTGTTTTCATCATAATCAGTATCACAATAGCCACTTAATTTGTTCTTAGTAGATTTCTTTTAGAAATAGATAAGGTCGGTAGTACCTTTTAAGTTTTTAAAGATACTCTTAACAACAATTAAATGAGACTGTGTTGGATCAGCCTGAAATCTTGCACACACAAACACTAAACACAATATTAGGTCTGGAGAAAGTAAGGTAAAGAAGCGATCTAATCATTCCTCTATATGTATTCTAGTCAATGTTATGGCCTAATTAATCATTTTCAAGTGAACAGGTAGGATGCATTGGTGTAGCAATATGTTTACAAGCATTCATTTTCAACTCCTTGATAAGCTCTTTTGTATATTTGGTTTGATGAATGTATATCCCTTTTTTATTTTGCTGAATTTGTATTCCAAAGAAGAATTTAAGTTATCCCATCATACTCATTTGAAATTCAAGCTGCATCAACTTAGCAAATTCTTGACAAAGAGTGTCATTAGTATATCCAAAAATAATGTCATCGACATATATTTGAATGATAAGAATGGCATCTCCTATTGATTTTCTAAATAGGGTGTTGTCTACTTGTCCTATTTCAAAAACAAAAAAAATTAAGCAAGGAGTCACTTAGTCTATCATGCCACGTTCTAGGTGTTTATTTTAGACCATACAATGATTTCTTAAATTTAAATACATGGTCTGGAAATTCATAACTTTCAAAACCTAGGGGTTGCTTAGCATAGACTTATTCACTTATATACCTATTTCGAAATGCACTTTTAACATCCATTTGAAATAATGTAATATTATTATATGCAGCAAAAGAGAGTAGTATACGAATAGCACTAACCTAGCCACTGGACCAAATGTTTTAGTGTAATCAATGTCTCCATGATTATTATACCCTTGTGCAACAAATGTAATCGTTCAGTATTTATTGGTATTTTAAATAAATAAAACTAGAGAAATCAAACAAAACAAACACTAGTGGTCTAGTGGTAGATAACTGCATATTAATGTAGAGACCTGGGTTCGATTCCTAACTAGTGTACAATTACAAAGCAATGATGAATTCGCTTCTGATGGTGGGTCCATCACAACCTGAACTATGAGATGAAAATAAGCGTATTTGAGCTTCTTTTAGACTTTCAATTTTACAAACCACTTATGAGATGAATACAACTAGACATTAATCACTCACAATGGTCCATGACTACACGAACTATGGGATGAAAATAAGCGTATTTGAGCTATATAAAATTGAAGGAAGAATGTTGCATATTTTGGGAAAATAACACAAACAATAGGAATACAACTAGACACCAATCTAGATTGATTTTATTCTATTTTTAAAATAAATTTTTGTTTAAAATAGAACAAGTAAGAAGTACATCCAAATTCTGAATTGAAAATTATCTTCTAGTTAAATAAAAAAATTTAAAGAGTGGTATTAATTATTTAATAAAGGAAATTAAGAGGTCAACGCAAATAGGAAATTTAATATAGTTGATGAACTTTTCTATCGACTAGACATTAACCAGCTACAATAAGATAGGTCTAATACTGAGAACATCTTTTTTCAATGAAAAGTAAATGAAAAATCATAGGAGTAAAGAAATTTAAAAATCAACGATTTTTTTTGGGTGCTATTTGTAAATTTTTTTAATGCTTTTTTAGTTGTTGTAAATGTACACGTCACAATCTATGGGAGGACAGTCAAATAATATTGAGGACGTTTTGTTCAAGATAACTCAACTTTTTAACCAAATTAAAAAAATTATTGGCTATACATTACATAATTTATGGTCGAACACCGATATATCAAGGTTTGTTTCCCTTGTGCATCAAAGAGTTTAAAAAAAAGAAACTTTATCTTAATTTCTTCTCTTAAATTCTCGTGACAACATCTTTCACTTATGCGTTGTAAAAAATAAGTTTTTTGAAATAATCAAATAGTAAGTTTAAGACAAATTTCCTCATTAAAGTAGAGTTCTTGTGAACTAGTTGCGACAAAAATAGTTCAAGGGGAGAGTAAGTAAGTTAAAAAAGTATCACACTTATACACACACATCTTCCGAGACACCATATAGATTGTATACACATTATATATTTTAATTAATTCAATGTTGGTGGTAAACGTCATTTCCTAAAAAAGTAAAAAATTATAAAGATAACATAGACTTATTCACTTATATACCTATTTCGAAATGCACTTTTAACACTAGTGGTCTAGTGGTAGATAACTGCATATTAATGTAGAGACTTGGGTTCGATTCCTAACTAGTGTACAATTCGCTTGTGATGGTGGGTCCATCACTACCTGAACTATAAGCGTATTTGAGCTTCTTTTAGATTTTCAATTTTACAAACCACTTATGAGATGAATACAACTAGACACCAATCTAGATTGATTTATTCTATTTTCAAAATAAATCATTATATAAAATAGAACAAGTAAGAAGTACAACTAAATTGTGAAGCGAAAATTATCTTCAAGTTAAAGGAAATTTTTTAAAGAGTGGTATTAATTATTTAATAAAGAAAATTAAGAGGTCAAGGCAAACAACAAATTCAATATAGTTTATGAACATTTCTATCGACTAGACATTAATCACTCACAATGGAATATGTCTATTACCGACAACACCCTTTTCGATGAAAAATAAATGAAAAATTGTACGAGTAAAGAAAATGAAAATTCAACGATTTTTTTGGGTACTATTTGATTACATCACAATTTATGGGTGGTCAGTCAAATATTGTTGAGGACGAATTGTTTAAGATAACACATGTTTTAATCCTAACTAGAAAAGTCATTGGCCAAACATTACATAATTTATGGTCGAACTATGATATATCAAGGTTTGTTTCCCATCTGCATCAAAGAGTTAAAAAAAAGACACTTTATCTTAATTTCTTCTCTTAAATTCTCGTGATAACATCATCCACTTATGTGTTGTCAAAAATAAATTTTTTTGTAATAATCAAATAGTAAGTTTAAGACAAAATTCCTTCTTAAAGTAGAATTCTTGTGAACTAGTTGCAACAAAAATAGTTCAAGGCGATAGTAAATAAGTTAAAAAAGTATCACACTTATTCACACACATCTTTCGATACACCATATAGATTGTATACACATTATATATTTTAATTAATTCAATGGAGGTCATAAACATCATTTGCTAAAAAAGTAAAAAAATTTAGAGATACTTGCAGGAAACAAATGTTGCAAAACACTTAAATATCAACAAAAATAATCGTTTAGTATTTGTTTAAATTTCAAATAATTAATACTAGATGTAGTACCCTAATTTTGTCCAATTTATTAAAAATAAATCAAAAAAAGGAAATATGTATTTTAAAAAGGAAATAAAAATAATTACAATAAATAATTATCATAAATTTACAATTTCAATTTAATTAGAGTTTTAAAACCAAATCAAATTACAAACTAAGAATAAAGCCAAAATTAAATTACAATAAAAATGAAATCAGATCAAGCCATGCTATGTTGACTTTGTTCACTGCCAAACCCTGCTATGTTGATGATGACTGCCATTGATGCACAAGTCATGCTTATTGATACATCTGTTCCTATTTTAACTAATTAGAGAAACATAAAAACATAATTTTTTTAAGTCAGTCTTGCTACACATTGTGCAGAACTAAATGACAAATTTTTGAGTTTAAAAAAAGAAACTAAATGACAAATAAAAGCTCAGCAAAGCTCAGATCAGAACAAATAACGAAGGTATCAAATGTGCAGAAAAATGCAGATGATGAGCAAATAAATCAAAACATCAAACAAGCAATTGATAGAGAAGGACCAAAGCAAGCAAAGAAAGCAACTACACAGATAAAAAACTCTATAAATACATCCCTATTTTGTTTAAAAAAGAAAAGGGATCTGAGATTAACTCTACTAAAAAACACACAGACAAAGAAGGAGATTAACTCTACTAAAAAACACACAGACAAAGAAGGAGAGGGAGGAACAAAAAACGAAAGGAAAATAAAACAGAGGAGAAAATCATTCTGAGGTTTCAACCGAGCTGCACACTGTCGTGCACCGTCGCCTCTATCCCTACCGTGACCTCTGGTATCCGAAAAGGCAGGTACTTTCTCTCTTCTTCATGTTTGCTTTTCTTTTCAACATATGTGTTACTAGAACCACAAATTTCTTTATATTAGAAAGAAAAGTTGAAACTAGAGTTTGAGTGATTCAAAAAATAAAAGCTTTTGTTTTTCTGCTAGCAATGCTTCTTGTTTGAAGTGTGGTATAGTTAACTTAAAACCTTTTTCATTTGGCTTTTATTTGATTTTTTATTAAAAACATGATACAAGTTGTATCCTTACTGTTTCTCAGGCTTCTAGCATAGACGTGACCGCACTGCTTTTTTTTCTACACATTAGCTTAGCTAGTAGTTAGCTTAGTTAGTAATGAGCATGCAACTTTATTCTGACACTTCATGCCATAATTCATTATGTTTTATGGATGTAACTAACAAGTAATGGGTATATGTAACTACTAGTTAGCCTATTTTATTTTCATCGATAAAATATTTTAATAAATTTTCTTTTAGTTTTATTTTTGTGTTATTTACAATAAAATGAATTTTGTTTTCATTATTTAATTAAAATTGGGGAAGCTGTGTATTTTTAGTATTAAAATGAATTTTATTTCTATCACTTGCTTAACTAAAAGATGTATTAAAATGAGCTCCCACATGTATATTATTTTGGTTATATTATTTGATTAAAATAGATTTTTGTTTATTTAATGGATCAAACTACAAGTTTATATATTTCTTTCACTGCTATTTTTATTTTTTATTATTACTAATTTTATTTTATATAATTATTTAAATTAATTTATTATGCAACATCAAATTTTAATTCTCAAAAAGAAAACAAAGTTAAAATATAATCAAATATTAAAAGAATGTGACTTTCTTTTAATTTTTATGAGTTGTTAGGAGACAAGCTGTGACAACTTGGTAGTTCTAAAACTCATTTTTGTAAACAAATTAACTAATAGAATACTTAGAAAATAATTAAAAGTGACATATTTCTAATCTTTGAGTTGTTAGGACACATGTAGTACAACTTAATAATTTTAAAACTCTCTTTATTTATTTATTTATTTATTTATTTATTTATTATTTTTATATAAATTAATATAATATCAACGTATAAATCTATTGTGGTATTATTTTTCATCTTTGAGTTGTTAAGATACATATTGTACAACTTGGTGTGTTTTTTTTTTAAATTCGTATATAAACCAAAAAATAATTCATTTTCCTTTCTCGTCAAAAACTCTTTTTTTTTATATATAACAAAACCCATTTTCTTTTAAAAAAAAATCAACACATCCGCATTTTCTACTCAAGAACTACGTAGCTTTGATTTCTCCATCGCACCGGGAGATACGTAGGAGCAAGATCACATTCTTGTCAAGCACATAAATAAAAATTTCTTTTTCTTTTTGTCCTTTATTTGTTAAGTACATATTTATTTCAAAATCATATTTTAAATATAGGTAATAATTGTTATTCATATTTAATAATAAAGAAAAATAAATATACTTAAGTTAAAATTAATTTTGCACAATTAATTATAGGTAACCGTTTTTAACGGATGTCGTAGGGTGCTAATACCTTCCCTACGCATAATCGACTCCCGAACTCAAATTTGGTTTCAAAGACCATTTTTTTTTTCATTTTTAAGGGTTTCCCAATATTTTCCCTATTTTAAAATAAATTTTGGTGGCGACTCCATTGAATTCGAGAAACACTCGAAATTTTAGGCCGCGACAGCTGGGGACATTTTAGAGAGTCAAGCCTAATAAATTAATTGTGCATAATTTTTAACTTTTTATTTTTATTTTTGTTTGTTTTTTATTTTCTTTTATTTTATGAACTTATTATTTCTTAATAAGTATTAGTTGGCATTATAATTTTTTTTTTAAGCTTGTTGATTATTCTTATTTATTTATTTATTTATTCATTTATTTATTTATTAATCTATTTATTTATTTATTATGTATATGTTTTATTATCGTCATGGGGTTATTAAATTATACTTATTCAACACCCTACACTTTTACTAAGACACACACTTATGAGTGAAACCTTACACCCCGGGTTTGAACAAAACTTAAGTTTAGTTTCGAGGTTGTGTAGTGGTAGCCTTCTAGATGTACATCATATTTTGGTTAGAATGAAAATCTCACCTAGAGTTTGATCTTATTGAGGGCATTGTCACTCCAAATAGTTTACCTATTATTGTTGACAATATTCCAAAATAAGATTATTGGCTCTAGGAACCGTGTTTAAAACTATAGAGCCACCCTTGTGAGATTTTCACTGCATAAGCCGATAGACCATTTCGTCATAAGAATATTTATATAAGTAAAAATACCTCATATATTCATTCAAAATGTTATGTATTCATAACTGTCATTCTACCTAATTGCATTCATATTTCATGACATTGTTTCTTTTGAAAATAAATTGGCATTTTGCATCAATTTTCAGGATTGTTGGGGAATCATAAGAATCTTAGTCTTGTGTTAAATTAAAGTAGACAATGGGATCAGAAAAAAGAAAAACTTTACTTTTAAAGTTCAAACAACCTGATTTGAAAAGTTTAAGAGACATCAGCAATCAAATGAAAACTATACAACGTGATAGTTTCTTTCTCAAATATGGGAAGATCCTAAACCTCTTGGCAGTAAATGTGCAAACAGGGGCCCTTACGGCTTTGGCTCAGTATTACGACCCTCTCTTAAGATGTTTCACCTTTCAAGACTTTCAGTTGGCCCCGACATTAGAGGAATTTGAACGGATATTGGGTTACCCCTTAGAGAAAGGAAATCCTTATCGATATACTGGGCAACCACCGAGATTGGATGCAATATCTGAAGTTTTGAAAATCAACATAAGAGAGTTGGCCAATACAAAAGAGGAAAAAGGAGCCGAGCCGTTCATGGTTTTTCAAGAAAATATCTAGAACAAAAGTGCCATGATTTAGCCGCTAAAAAAGAATGGAGTAGTTTTATAGATGTTTTGGCTCTGATTATCTATGGCATTGTTTTATTCCTAAACCTTGATAATTTTGTAGATTTTGCTGCCATCAATGTCTTCTTAGCTTTTAACGAATATAATCAAAATCCAGTTCCCGCGATTCTTGCTGATGTATACTACTCTCTACATATGCGGCATGAGAAGAAGGGTGGAACAATTTTGTGTTGTGCTCCAGTGCTGTATACTTGGTTCATGTCTCATATGTTCAAGAGAGGGTATCATATTGGAATTAAAAATAATCGTGAATGGGCTCAGAGTATAGCTAGCCTTACTGGGGACACAATTTCATGGTATCATAGTGAACAAGGGGTGGAGGAAGTAATATGTCAATGCGGAGATTTCCCAAATGTGCCTCTCATGGGAACCAAATGATGTATTAATTACAATCCGGCGGATGCTTTGAGACAGCTTGGCTACCCTATGTTGGAAAAACCAGATGATAAGTCATTGGAAGCTTTTATTTTGCACAATACGGGTATGGTAGACCCACCGATGTTGCGAAGGATAAGTCGAGCTTGGGAAAAGGTCATTAGAAAACGAAAAGTACTTGGATGCAGAAGTTACAGCACAAAAGAGCCCTACCGACAATGGCTCAAAAATAGAGTCCAAGAAATCAAGTTGCCTTTCCACAGTACACCTTCGAGTGATCTGGAAATATCTGAACCTACTCTTGCTACCAATGAAGAGATAGAAGAACTCAGAGCATTATTTTTGAAATCTGAAGAGGAGAAAAAAGAGCTAGAGGCAAAGTTAGAAAAAGTCTCCCAAGAGAATGAGAACTTACGATCAGAAAACACTTGCAAAAGTCAGTTTATTGTAAGAAGAAACAAGAGGAGTTGAAAAAGGAAATAAACTTGACATACAAGATTGTTTGAGAGGTGCAAATGAAGAGTTAGATGTGCGAAGGCAAGAAAAGAATGCAGCTGTCGAAGAGGCCTATATGTGGAAGCAGTTGTGGACAAAATCAGCAAGCTCTGAGAAGAAGATAAAAAAAAGATTTTGAAGATTTAAAGAAACAACTGAAAGAAACGGTAGCTGAGTATGAGAGTCAAGTAAGGAATGAGAGGCAACACAATGAAGAAATTGAAGAATTACTCTCAAAACATCAAGATGCACTAAGAATAGAAATGGAGAATTCTAGTGAACTGAAGAATTACATTGATTACCAAGAAAAGATCTATAGTGACCTAAAGGACGAAACCATATATTGGGAGGATCGATTTATGATGTTGCTAGGTCAATTAAAGAATCAACAGATCTATAAAGAGCTGGAAGATAAAGGAAGACATTGGAAAGATTGCTTTTCAAAATTGGCAATGCTTGCTAATCAAGCAGTCTTAAAAATTCCAAAGCATCTAAGAGAGATTGATGCAGTAATGCATCCGTTGAATACTCCAGTCAAAGTCTACAAGTTCGTCGAATATTGCAAAAATTTGGTAGAAGAATTGGAGGAGAAGATTGGTTGTCCTATCAAAAGAGAAGATTGAAATCCCACAATCAATGTGTTTTTTTAATTTAAATATGATGTACTCTTTCTCTTATCAATGAAGGATTTTCTATTTTGATTTTCAGTTCTCATATTTTCTTCACTAATAATTTGTTCTTGCTATTACCTAAGGCGTATGATTCCCCAATATCCAACTATCATAATTCACTAATTGATTTCATTTCCATCACATTCATATTTTAATATTCATAGAAAATTTATTGATTTATTTATTTATTTATTTTTTTTTATAAAAAAAAAAAAACAGAAAAAATCAATAAAGCTGATTCCCCGACACCCTTATCGAACGCGGGCGAATTCTAAGATCATGGATGAACTCGAGCAAAACCAAGAGGTGATAAGAGCGGATTTCAACCAACTGAAGGAAAAGGTCGATCGAATTCTGGAAGCTATACAAGCTTTGGCAAGGAAGGAGAATACAGATGGGGATCCTCCAATTGTAAATGAAGAACACCAAACTACTCCTTCTCACCCACCGGGTTTTACCCCGACTAACCAACAATTCCGCACAGCAGCTATGCAATTTCCTATATATGGTATCCCGCCTGGTTATACTCCGCCTGTAATCATCAACCCCATAGAAAATAATCAAAATCACTCAGCTGCCAACCCCCAAAACTTAAACCAATCATAAATTCCTCCTCATCTGGGATATGTGCCACCCCAAAACACTATACCCACAGAAAATATTCCATATAGTGTACCACAAGTTCCCCATTTTGATGTTAACGGGAATTGGCATCAATCTCACATTGGGGATGATACATAATCAAAAGAAAAATTTCATGTCTTAGAGGAACGAATCAAAGCAATTGAGGGGCATAATGTCTATGGTCTCGAAGCTTTCGACATGTGTTTGGTTCCTGATGTGACTATCCCTCCAAAATTCAAGGTTCCCGACTTTGAAAAATACAAAGGCAACACATGTCCTAAAAATCATCTAACTATGTATTGCAGAAAAATGGCTTCTCATGCTCATAACGATAAACTTCTCATTCATTTTTTTCAAGATAGTTTGAGTGGGGCATCGTTAAGTTGGTATATGCATCTAGAGCGAAGTCGTATTCGTTCGTGGAAAGACTTGGCTGATGCCTTCTTGAGGCAATACAGGTACAACATTGACATGGCCCCTGATAGGATGCAATTGCAAAATTCATTGAAAAAGGACAATGAAGCCTTCAAAGAATATCCGCAACGGTGGAGGGAAATGGCATCACAAGTAGAACCTCCATTATCTAAAAAAGAAATGGTTGGTATGTTTATGGATACTCTCCAGTCGCCTTTTTATGATAAGATGATTGGGAGTATGTCATCAAACTTTTCTGACCTTGTCATGATAGGAGAAAGGATAGAAAGTGGGATGCGGAGTGGCAAGATCGTATGTCCAGCGACTAGCATAAAAAGGCCCCAACCGACATTCACAAAAAAGAAAGAAGGGGACGCTAACGCTGTAATGGTAAACCCCAGAGTCTCCTATTTTCCACCCATCAATTCTTATCGACCCCCAAACTTCCAGCCCCCGATACCACAAGCTCCTTACATTCCTTATCCATATATGGCCGCAACCACACAAGCTTCATACCCTCAATATCACCCTTCAAGACCACCTTTTTATCAACCACCACCTACTGTATTTTCCCAACAAGGTCAATGGAACCCAAATCCAATCTCAAATCACTACAGACCACCTGTCAATCAAAAAAGGATAACCCGTTTTGACCCAATTCCTGTCACATACAGCCAATTATTGCCTCACTTACTCCAAAATTCAATGGTAGTCCTGAGGCCAATGAAACCTCTAGAACCACCATTCCCAAAATGGTATAATCCTAACGCCAAATGTGAATACCATGCTGGAGCCGTGGGGCATTCCATCGAAGATTGTCAAGCCTTAAAAACTAAGGTACAAGAATTGATCAATGCAAAATGGCTTACCTTTAAGGAAGATGGTCCCAACGTGGGGAATAATCCTTTGCCGGGTCACGGAGATACTACTGTCAATCTCATTGAAGAAGAGATAGACCAGTATACAAAAGATAATCACGTATTGACCATAGAACCATGCATGAAAAATGATAGATCTTTTCCAAGACCATTGGAAATCCTCTATAGAAAAGAGAATCCTAAGCCAACTCATAGTGGAAAAAATGCAATAATTGTCCAAACACCAACTTCTTTTCCTTATGAAAACAACAAGGCGGTACCATGGAGTTATGAAGTCACATCCCATTTAGTCAACCACCAATCAGGCGATAGCTCTAAACATGAAGATATTGATGTCACCAATATTTCAGGGATTGGTGGGATGACCCGTAGTGGTCGAATATACACTCCTGAACAACTTAGGAAAAAAGAGGTTCAGGGCGAAAAAGGGAAGGAGATTGTGTATCATGCCATAAAAGGACCAGAAATTTGCAAAAAGACAGTGCCTACAGAAGAAGCTAATGAATTTTTGAAGTTTATAAAGAAAAGTGAGTATAAGGTGGTAGATCAGTTAAATCAAACCCCTTCCAAGATATCTATTCTTTCTTTGTTATTAAACTCTGAAGGGCACCGAAGGGCACTGATGAAAATTTTAAATGAGGCTCATGTAACTCATGATATCACTGTCGACCAATTTGATGGGGTTGTCGGTAATATCACCGCCAGTAGCAGTTTGAGTTTTAGCGATGTTGAATTACCAGTTGAGGGGATGGAGCATAATAAAGCACTACATATCTCTGTGAGGTGTCATGATCATATTCTTGCACGAGTGCTAGTTGATAACGGTTCATCGTTAAATGTCATGCCAAAATCAACACTATCAAAACTATTTGTTGACGGGGCTTGTTTGAAGCCGAGTAGTATGGTGGTAAAAGCCTTTGATGGATCTAGAAGACAAGTTGTTGGAGAGATTGACCTTCTGATTCAAATCGGACCCCATATCTTTGGAATAACCTTCCAAGTGATGGATATTAAGCCGGCGTATAGTTGCCTTTTAGGGAGACCGTGGATTCACGCTGCTGGAGCAGTAACGTCCACCCTCCATCAAAAGCTAAAGTTTATAGTAAACAATAAGGTGGTGATAATATCTGGGGAAGAAGATATGATAGTGAGTCATCTATCTTCTACTGGATACATTGAAGAAGCAGAGGAAGCCATTGAGACTTCCTTCCAAGCATTAGAAATTGCCAATGTTGTCCTCATGGGTGAAGGATTTCAGTTAAAAGAATCAAAACTATCTACCACATCATTGAAGTCTACAAAATCCATGTTGGAAGGAGGAGCTTTTGTTAAATTCGGGAAATTGATAGAAATACCAGAAAAGAAGGATAAGTACGGATTGGGATAAATATCCTCAATGGGTTGCTAACATTGTTCCGGTTCCAAAGAAAGATGGAAAAGTTCGAATGTGTGTTGATTATCGGGATTTAAATAAAGCTAGTCCAAAAGATGATTTTCCTTTACCCCACATTGATGTCCTAGTAGATAGCACTGCTCAGTATTCTCTTTTCTCCTTCATGGATGGTTTCTCAGGATATAATCAAATCAAGATGGCTCCCGAAGATATGGAGAAAACTACATTCATAACACAATGGGGGACTTTCTGTTAGAAAGTGATGCCATTTGGATTGAAGAATGCTGGGGCAACCTACCAAAGGGCAATGATAACTTTGTTTCGTGACATGATGCATAAAGAAATAGAGGTTTATGTGGACGATATGATTGCCAAATCTCGGACCGAAGAAGACCATGTCGTAAACCTTCAAAAGTCATTTGTGTGACTAAGGAAGTTCAAACTTCGTTTAAACCCCGCTAAATGTACTTTTGGTGTAAGATCAGGCAAGTTACTTGGGTTTATCGTTAGTCAAAAAGGGATAGAAGTGGATCCAGATAAAGTAAGAGCAATACAAGAAATGCCCGCTCCACGCACAGAAAAAGAAGTTCGTGGCTTTTTGGGCAGATTGAATTACATTGCTAGGTTCATATCGCATCTCACCGCTACATGCGAGCCAATTTTCAAGTTGTTGCGTAAAGACCAAAAGGTTGAATGGAATGAGAATTGTCAAAAAGCTTTCGAAAAGATTAAGCAATACTTGTCAAAACCTCGAATATTAGTGCCTCCAATTCCTGGAAAACCACTTATCATGTACTTAACAGTACTTGACGAGTCAATGGGTTGTGTACTAGGGCAACATGATGAATCTGGTAAGAAGGACCATGCTATTTATTATTTGAGCAAAAAGTTCACCAACTGTGAAATAAGATATTCACTGCTTGAACGAACATGTTGCGCATTAGCATGGGCCGCTCGTCGGTTGAGGCAATACATGTTATGCCATACAACTTGGTTGGTGTCTAAAATGGACCCAATTAAATACATCTTTGAGAAACCTGCTCTTATTGGAAGGATTGCCCATTGGCAGATGTTGTTATCAGAATATGATTTGGTATATGTTACACAAAAAGCTATCAAAGGAAGCGCCCTAGCGGAGTATTTGGCCCAACAACCTGTAGAAGATTATCAATCAATGCAGTGTGAATTCCCAGATGAAGGTATCATGACTTTATTTGAAGAGACCAAATCATCTGATAAAGAAAAATGGACTTTGGTGTTTGATGGTGCTTCTAATGCATTAGGGCATGGGATTGGAGCCATTTTTATCTCCCCAGAGAACCAGTTCACTCCATTTACGGCTAGATTGTGTTTTGATTGCACAAACAATATTGCAGAATATGAGGCATGTGTCATGGGCATTCAAGCAGCCATTGAATCAAAAGTAAAAGTTCTTGAGGTATGGAGACTCATCTTTGGTCATCCATCAAACAAAAGGAGAGTGGGAAACTCGAGACTCCAAATTGATTCCGTACCATACCCATATCAAAGAATTGGTAGAACACTTCGAGCATATCACTTTTCATCATATTCCTCGAGAAGAAAACCAATTGGTTGATGCCCTAGCCACATTGTCATCAATGTTCAAAATAAGTGTCGGTCAGGATATGCCAGTCATAAAGATTCAACAAAAGGATAAGCCAGCATATTGCTTATCGATAGAAGAAGAGCTTGATAGCAAACCATGGTTTTATGATATCAAATCCTATGTTAAGAATAGGGAATATCCATCAGGTGTTTCAGAAAACGAAAAGAGGGTTTTAAGAAGGTTGTCAATGAACTTCTTCTTAAATGGTGATGTGCTTTATAAGAGAAATCATGATATGGTTCTCCTCAGATGTGTGGATCAAGCAGAAGCAGAGAAAATTATTCAAGAGGTTCACGAAGGTTCTTTTGGAACTCATGCAAATGGGCACGCAATGGCAAGAAAAATCTTAAGAGCTGGCTATTATTGGTTGACTATGGAATCTGATTGCTTTAGTTACGTAAAGAAATGTCATAAATGTCAAATCTATGCTGATAAAATACATGTACCACCCACCTCTCTGAATGTTTTAACATCACCATGGTTCACGAAGGTTCTTTTGGAACTCATGCAAATGGGCACGCAATGGCAAGAAAAATCTTAAGAGCTGGCTATTATTGGTTGACTATGGAATCTGATTGCTTTAGTTACGTAAAGAAATGTCATAAATGTCAAATCTATGCTGATAAAATACATGTACCACCCACCTCTCTGAATGTTTTAACATCACCATGGCCGTTTTCAATGTGGGGGATGGATGTTATTGGACTCATCGAGCCTAAAGCTTCTAATGGTCACCGATTTATCCTGGTAGCTATTGATTATTTCACAAAATGGGTTGAAGCCGCTTCTTATGCCAATGTGACGAGAAATGTAGTTGTCAAATTCATCAAAAGAGAATTGATTTGTCGATATGGCTTACCAAATAAAATAATTACTGACAATGCGACCAATCTGAATAATAAAATGATGAAGGAGTTGTGTGATAGTTTCAAAATGCAGCACCATAATTCTTCGCCATATCGTCCAAAAATGAATGGAGCTATAGAAGCAGCAAATAAGAATATCAAGAAGATCATATAAAAGATGGTAGAGACATATAAGGATTGGCATGAAATGCTTCCCTTTGCATTACATGGCTATAGAACCTCTGTTCGTACCTCAACAGGGGCAACTCCTTTCTCATTAGTGTATGGAATGGAAGCGGTACTTCCCATTGAAGTTGAAATTCCCTCGATCAGAGTCTTGATGGAAACAAAACTAGAGGAGGCTGAGTGGGTTCAATCACGATTTGACCAATTGAATCTCATAGAAGAAAAAAGAATGATAGCCCTATGTCACGGTCAGCTATATCAAAAAAGACTTAAAAAGGCATTCGAGAAAAAAGTCCGTCCTCGAGTGTTTCAAGAAGGGGACTTGGTGTTAAAGAAAATATTGCCCATAAAAAAGGATTCTCGTGGAAAATGGACCCCGAATTACAAAGGACCATATGTTGTGAAAAAAGCTTTTTCTGGGGGAGCTCTAATACTCGCAGAAATGGATGGAGGGGACCTTCCACTTCTTGTAAATTCAGATGCAGTCAAAAAATATTATGCTTAAAAAAAATGGGCTCGCTAGGTTGAAAACCTGAAAAGGTGACCTAGGCAAAAACTAGAGCATCCCGATGGATTGAAAACTTGGAAGAGCAGTCCATGCAAAAGTTAGGGATAAAAAAAAAAATCAAGCATTTTAAACTGGGGCAATTATTATTGGAAGCTGATTATTAGGATTTCTAAATTACAAGAATGACTAGCGTTTGTTATGTCTCCACCTAAGTTAAACATACTCGTCCCCACATTGTAACCCCTACCCCAATTGTTTTGCTTTCAATGTAACGAATGTACATTTTTCAATATTGTCATTCGATATTGTACGTTACACTCTTTATATACCAATCCAGTTTCATTATTGAGTGTTCTATTGTTTCAAAATTTTATTTTATAATAATAAATGTTGGAATTTGAAATATGTGAAAATATAAAAGTATTTTAAATATTTTGACACTTGAAAATATATACACGGGAACTCGTTTGATTCTCAAGATATATGAGTGTGTGAAGAATAATGAGGGTAGTCAATTTTAAACAATTGATTTTTGCTTCACTTCGAAAAGCGGTCATTCGATAGATACGAAGAGTCATCATGTGGAAACAATATTTGTCTTTATTCATCCATTGAATCTTGGGACAGAGAAAAGCATAAGGATCGGGGAATCAAATAAAAGAACAAAAAGTTATCTATAATGCATGACACATAAACCATTCATAATTTACTCATACTCACATGATCCATGCATCTTCATTGACACTTTACCTATACTCAATGCATCACACACGCATGAATCATTCATACCTTATCGTTTGAATTGCAAGTATCATATACTTATCCTCTATATCTACCTTCAAGATTGGACCAATTAAGATCTACGCATCGGTAAACAATCTATAGATGATCATTTTTTAATAGATCTACGCATTAGTAACCAATCCGAAGACGATCACTTTAATTTCTATAGATTTACGAATCGGTAACCAATCTGAAGACGATCATTTTTCATTTCTATAGATCTACGCAACGGTAAACAATCCGAAAATGATCATTTTTTAATAGATCTACGCATCGGTAACCAATCCGAAGACGATCACTTTCATTTCTATCGATCCATGCATCGGTAACCAATCCGAAGACGATCATTTTTCATTTCTATAAATCTACGCATCGGTAACCAATCCGAAGATGATCATTTTTAATTTCTATAGATCCACGTATCGGTAACCAATCCGAAGACGATCACTTTCATTTCTATAGATCTACGCATCGGTAACCAATCCGAAGACGATCACCTTCATTTATGTCAATCTACCCATCGGTAACCAATCCGAAGACGATTATCTAAATTTTTTTGCATCATTCTCACTTTAACATTTTAAATGCACTTTAATACATGTGTTTGTTATTGGACAAAATTTAGGTCCTTATATTTATTTATCTTTTACTTGATAACATGAAAACGAATACCATTGTTACTCATATTTTCATATTTTTCAAGTAAAATATAATTAAATAGGGGCAGTTGTAGTACCCTAATTTTGTCCAATTTATTAAAAATAAATCAAAAAAAGGAAATATGTATTTTAAAAGGAAATAAAAATAATTCCAATAAATAATTATCATAAATTTACAATTTCAATTTAATTAGAGTTTTAAAACCAAATCAAATTACAAACTAAGAATAAAGCCAAAATTAAATTACAATAAAAATGAAATCAGATCAAGCCATGCTATGTTGACTTTGTTCACTGTCAAACCCTGCTATGTTGATGCTGACTGCCATTGATGCACAAGCCATGCTTATTGATACATCTGTTCCTGTTTTAACTAATTAGAGAAACATAAAAACATAATTTTTTTAAGTCAGTCTTGCTACACATTGTGCAGAACTAAATGACAAATTTTTGAGTTTAAAAAAAGAAACTAAATGACAAATAAAAGCTCAACAAAGCTCAGATTAGAACAAATAATGAAGGTATAAAATGTGCAGAAAAACGCAGATGATGAGCAAATAAATCAAAACATCAAACAAGCAATTGATAGAGAAGGACCAAAGCAGGCAAAGAAAGCAACTACACAGATAAAAAACTCTATAAATACATCCCTATTTTGTTTAAAAAAGAAAAGGGATCTAAGATTAACTCTACTAAAAAACACACAGACAAAGAAGGAGATTAACTCTACTAAAAAATACACAGACAAAGAAGGAGAGGGAGGAACAAAAAACGAAAGGAAAATAAAACAGAGGAGAAAATCATTCTGAGGTTTCAACCGAGCTGCACACTGTCGTGCACCGTCGCCTCTATCCCTACCGTGACCTCTGGTATCCGAAAAGGCAGGTACTTTCTCCCTTCTTCATGTTTGCTTTTCTTTTCAACATATGTGTTACTAGAACCACAAATTTCTTTATATTAGAAAGAAAAGTTGAAACTAGAGTTTGAGTGATTCAAAAAATAAAAGCTTTTGTTTTTCTGCTAGCAATGCTTCTTGTTTGAAGTGTGGTATAGTTAACTTAAAACCTTTTTCATTTGGCTTTTATTTGATTTTTTATTAAAAACATGATACAAGTTGTATCCTTACTGTTTCTCAGGCTTTTAGCATAGACGTGACCGCACTGCTTTTTTTCTACACATTAGCTTAGCTAGTAGTTAGCTTAGTTAGTAATGAGCATGCAACTTTATTCTGATACTTCATGCCATAATTCATTATGTTTTATGGATGTAACTAACAAGTAATGGGTATATGTAACTACTAGTTAGCCTATTTTATTTTCATCGATAAAATATTTTAATAAATTTTCTTTTAGTTTTATTTTTGTGTTATTTACAATAAAATGAATTTTGTTTTCATTATTTAATTAAAATTGGTGAAGCTGTGTATTTTTAGTATTAAAATGAATTTTATTTCTATCACTTGCTTAACTAAAAGATGTATTAAAATGAGCTCCCACATGTATATTATTTTGGTTATATTATTTAATTAAAATATATTTTTGTTTATTTAATGGATCAAACTACAAGTTTATATATTTCTTTCACTGCTATTTTTATTTTTTATTATTACTGATTTTATTTTATATAATTATTGAAATTAATTTATTATGCAACATCAAATTTTAATTCTCAAAAAGAAAACAAAGTTAAAATATAATCAAATATTAAAAGAATGTGACTTTCTTTTAATTTTTATGAGTTGTTAGGAGACAAGTTGTGACAACTTGGTAGTTCTAAAACTCATTTTTGTAAACAAATTAACTAATAGAATACTTAGAAAATAATTAAAAGTGACATATTTCTAATCTTTGAGTTGTTAGGACACATGTAGTACAACTTAATAATTTTAAAACTCTCTTTATTTATTTATTTATTTATTTATT
>JBBPBR010000006.1:5029549-5059866 GCA_037974775.1 Cicer pinnatifidum | reverse complement strand
TTTTTAAATTCGTATATAAACCAAAAAATAATTTAAAGTATTCTTATAAATATTAATTAGATGAGACATCTTTTTATTCTTTGAGTTTTTAAGACACAAGTTGTACAACATGATAGTCATAAAACTCATATATCAAAATATATTCTTTTTCCAGTCAAACAAATTCATTTTCCTTTCTCGTCAAAAACTCTTTTTTTTTTTTATATAACAAAACCCATTTCCTTTTAAAAAAAAATCAACACATCCACATTTTCTACTCAATAACTACGTAGCTTTGATTTCTCCATCGCACCGGGAGATACGTAAGAGCAAGATCACATTCTTGTCAAGCACATAAATAAAAATTTCTTTTTCTTTTTGTCCTTTATTTGTTAAGTACATATTTATTTCAAAATCATATTTTAAATATAGGTAATAATTGTTATTCATATTTAATAATAAAGAAAAATAAATATACTTAATTTAAAATTAATTTTGCACAATTAATTATAGGTAACCGTTTTTAACGGATGTCGTAGGGTGCTAATACCTTCCCTACGCATAATCGACTCCCGAACTCAAATTTGGTTTCAAATACCATTTTTTTTTTTTCATTTTTAAGGGTTTCCCAATATTTTCCCTATTTTAAAATAAATTTTGGTGGCGACTCCACTGAATTCGAGAAACACTCGAAATTTTAGGCCGCGACACTAGAGAAATATAAAATAAAATAGAAATAAATAAATACAAAACCAATTCTAGTGGTCTAGTGAGAGATAACTACATATTAATGTAGATACCCGAGTTCGATTCTAACTAGTGTACAATTACAAAGCAATGACGAATTCGCGTGTGATGGTGGGTCAATCACTACACTAACTATGGGATGAAAATAGGCGCATTTGAGCTATATAAAATTGAAGGAAGAATGTTGCATATTTTGGGAAAATAACACAAACAATAGGAATACAACTAGACACCAATCAAGATTGATTTTATTCTATTTTTAAAATAAATTACATAATTTATTGGCTATACATTACATAATTTATGGTCGAACACCGATATATCAAGGTTTGTTTCCCTTGTGCATCAAAGAGTTTTAAAAAAAGAAACTTTATCTTAATTTATTATCTTAAATTCTCGTGATAAAATCTTTCACTTATGCGTTGTAAAAAATAAGTTTTTTGAAATAATCAAATAGTAAGTTTGAGACAAATTTCCTCATTAAAGTAGAGTTCTTGTGAACTAGTTGCGACAAAAATAGTTCAAGGGGAGAGTAAGTAAGTTAAAAAAGTATCACACTTATTCACACACATCTTCCGAGACACCATATAGATTGTAGACACATTATATATTTTAATTAATTCAATGTTGGTGGTAAACGTCATTTCCTAAAAAAGTAAAAAATTATAAAGATACTAGCAAACAAATGTTGCAAAACACCAAAATATCAACAAACGTAGTCGTTCAGTATTCGTTGGTATTTTAAATAAATAAAACTAGAGAAATCAAATAAAAGAAACACTAGTGGTCTAGTGGGAGATAATTGCATATTAATATAGAGACCTGTGTAACTTCAATATATCAAGTTTGTTTCCCTCGTGCATGAAAGAGTTTAAAAAAAGATACTTTATCTTAATTTCATTGCTTTAATTCTCGTAATAACATTATCCACTAATGTGTTATCAAAAATGAATTTTTAGAAATAATCAAATAGTATGTTTAAGATAAAATTCCCCATTAAAGAAGAATTCATGTGAACTAGTTGCAACAAAAATAGTTCAAGGCAATAGTAAATAAGTTAAAAAATTATTGCACTTTCACAAACATCCTCTGAGACACCATATAGATTGTATACACATTATGTATTTTAATTAACTCAATGTGGGTTGTAAACATCATTTCCTAAAAAAATAAAATTTTTTAGAGAAATTAGCATTAAACAATGGGATATTTTTTACAATAACCACTTACAATGGAATATGTCTATTACTGATAATATCCTTTTCAATGAAAAGCAAATGATAAATCGTAGGAGTTAAGAAAATGAAAAATCAACAATTTTTTTTGTACTACTTGTAATTTTTCTAATACTTTTCTAGTTGTTGTAAATATACACGTCACAACTTAAGGGTGGTCAAATCAGATATTGTTGAGGATGCATTGTTTAAGATAACTCAAGTTTTGATCCTACTAAAAAAATCATTGGCCACACATTACATACTTTATGGTCGAACTCTGATATATCAAGATTCGTTTCCCTCGTGCATCAAAGAGTTTTAAAAAATAAACTTTATCTTAATTTCTTCTCTTAAAATTCTTGTGATAACATCTTCCACTTATGTGTTGTCAAAAATGAGTTTTTAGAAATAATCAAATAGTAAGTTTAAGACAAAGTTTCTCATTAAAATAGAATTCTTGTGAATTAGTTGCGACAAAATAATTCAAGGCGATAGTCAATAAGTTAAAAAAAGTATCACTCTTCTTCACAAACATCTTCATAGACACCACATAGATTGTATATATGTAACAACCTATTTAATTAAAAATCTATTAAAATAAGGATTTTAGAATTGTTAATATATTAATTTAGGACTAAGGAATATCAATTAAAATAGGAGTGGGCAAAAATGTAATATGGGGAATGCCTCTAAAAAAGAGAATTTCCTTCTTTTCCCTCAATTTTTTTATTCTTTTTAGGGAAATACTCAATCATTCTCTCATTTTTCCCTTCTACTTCCTATAACGAGTTTGAAAGATAGCCCCATTGTTACTGTTCATCATCTCCCTCAAATCCTCCATTTCTCCTTCTTTTACAAAAACATCAATTTTTTTTACATCATCAAACATGTCCAGCTACTTTGCATGTGGAATTCAATCAATTCAGCTTCTAGAATCAAGCAAGATCGTTGAAGTAGAAATGGGATAAACCAATAAAAAGGGGAATTTGAAGTTGAAACAAAAGACACAACTTGAAGAAGAACCATAATTATTTGGGTAGCTCATTCTTCAATTGATGTAAATTCTGAAATATGTGAGTTCTGTTACAATAACTTATTTTAGCATAAAGTTATGGGAGTGTATTTACTAAAATCATTTACTTCTGGTCAGAAATTATTTTGGAATTTTAAGGGTTAGAAGAACTTAGAAAATGTGAATCTGCACGGTAATCATCTAAAATTACCATGCAGGTTGCTTGTTTTTGATTTTTGTTTTTATAATTTAGGAAATTACGTAATTTTGAGAAAATAGTTTTAGTTCAATGTGCAAATTATGCCATGGAAGGCAAATGCCCTGGATGCTTCTCCACCCTTGCCGCTGTCGTTTTGCCTTTGATGGTTGTATTTATTCTGCTTTTGATTGGTCGTTCTAAAATTTCAAGTATTTTTTCCTCTTATGGTTATATCTATTCGTCCTCTAATTGGTCGTTCTAAAATTCTATGTGTTTTGCCTCTAATGGTATTATATCTTTCTACCTATGATTTCTGTTCTTTAAATTTTAAGTATTTTTCCTCTTGTGAAATGCTCCTAAACATAGCCTCTTATGATTCTCCTTTCTTATGATACTTTCACTGGACGCGTTTTGTAACGTACTTGATTTTTAATCCAAAACATTACTAAAACAAATACTTATTTCTTAGAAAAGTTTATGAACATTTTTTTTACTTAACATTTATTCATTTTATATAATTAGTAACAATCACGCTATTTAATACCATTAAAAAAATATTTGTTCACAATTAAAATAATGTAAACACAATTATTCTTAACGGAAAGGAACCACTTCTGTATTTTTAGAATTCTAGTACACTTTAGAAGTTTGTGATAAAAGATTAAAAGAACTTAAAAATATTTGATAATTCCATTACTACAAAATCGTCTTGAAAGAAAAACTCATGTTTACCCCACGTTCACCGCACGTCAATATTCATTAACTACTCTTGAATCTCCTTGAACTCATTAGTACCTAAAATTTTGCTGGAAGAGTCAGTTTTTTCCATCATCCACATCAAACCAAAACAAGACATTTAGAAGAATTACACAAAACATATAAACGTAAAATCACGGTTGTAGTTGCAATTTGAGACTTTAAGGGAACACAATGGCATCACGGTTGTAGAATCAATTTGAACAAGTAGGGCAGGATTTGAGAAAAATCATTTTTGTTAATTGACCATTAATGATATCATCATAACATAACGTTGAATGTTCTTCCATCATTATTTGAATTATAAATACTCTTTAAGATTTTCTTTCAAATGTTTTTTAACTTGCATGCGACAAATCCAATTTTGATAATGAAGGCACCATTGATTGTGCATGTGAATTGCATAAATTTTTATGAGACTAACTTATGTTTAATTTCCTTTCTTAAATGAATACACTTAAAAACACAAATTAACAAATAATAAAATCAAAGTCATAATTAACAGGAACAAAAATTACAAGGAGCTCATGAGAACCAAATAAAAATTTGTTAAATAACAAATGGATGATGATAATAATTGATAACTAACACAAAGCAATTCATGACTTCTATATAAATATGTAATTGAATAGGAGGAACTTTTCACTTTTACTCCCTCTTTCACTTTGTTTTCTTTCCTCATAATTTATGTTTTTCTCTCTTTTCACAATTTGTTCTAGTTATATTTATAGACCAGAAATCGATTTACATATTAGCATAACAAATTTAATCTTATCGTAATCCAGAATTTGAGTAGCCAATAATCAGTTAACTGTTGATGTCATGTCAAAAATTGCATATGAAAATTGACTCAGAAGCCTAGAGAGAATCTACTCTCAATATCTCCAAAGAGAACACTCAATTTTTATATACTTCAAGATGAAAATATGTGAAAGAATTGGCCTTATTTATACTAATCTTAGAGGCCAAATTACAGTTAAAATAATAGTAGTAATTAATGCATCAATGGAAACATGATCTTGTAAAAATGGCAATTGTCAAACATAGTAGCTTAGAGTTAATAATAGGGAGCTGCAATGAGAAGACTAACATGCTAGTTGGTGGCAATACATGAAGCTATGCCATCTTGATCTGTATCAAAAATTCTAAGTGAAAAAACATCAGAATGTCTATATAGCAGATATAGCAAAATCATAGATAGCAACACATTCAGATTCCTAGACTATTGGGATTGGGACCAAACACTACCTAAAATCCTTTAATTACACAGAACTATGTTACGTAACAATCCTTAAATACATTTCAAAGATATGAAAATACTAGTGAGCTTCTGACTCTGAGTTTCAAAATAGAGCAATAAAATAATTGAAAATATAAAGGCAGTAATGGCTGTTTATCTACCTAAATCTAACCTAAGATACGAACTAAGTTAGACAACATTAATTATTTCTGAACCACCAATACAAGACATCAGCCAGATGAGACTTAGACCAAAATGTACTTATAAACCTCGACAATAAAAAATATACACAACATGCTTTCAAATGTATAATTTTTAATTAAAAATGAAAAAGACAGCATATAATAACTAATAGAAACCAGAAATCTAAGGCAAGAAAACATAATTTCAATGGAATAAATGTGTTGATTAATGCTGGAATTTGATGAGCCAGGCTATTACAGTGATGAAGTTCTAGGAAATGCAGAAAAAGAAACCAAATCAGAGTTCTAAGAACTCCTAAACCAGAGCATAACTGCTCCTAATCTAGAGAAATTTTCTCCTAACAGTTTTTTTGAGATGATTCTGAATGAATCTTTCCCTCTACCCTCCCTCATTCTTATAACATAATTGCTAATAGAAACCCCCTGAAATTCAGGAAGGAACTAACTAACTTTTATTCCCTCCCTTTATAACAGCTTCTAGAAGCTGCAAGTGTGTTAATCGGGCCCAACGATTGAGTCACATCACACCCAATGGACAGTGGTGTCCTATCAATAACTTTGAGAGAGTTTTCTTATCACACTTGCATTGTAAATATTCACATATTCTCCTTATGTCCTATCTACCTTAAAACAAACCATGCTGATATGCACATATTCTTCAGCTAGTTCTACCTTATACTTTTTGCAGATTAAGGTTACTTAGAGAGAATGCACAAGTGCATGCCGTAACAGAAAAACCAGAAGAGCTCGAATTATGTCATCCTTCCTCCCAGCATGCTCAAATTATGCCTTCACAAATATTAGATAGATTATTATTCTTAAACTATGAGACGCACCAACAGAGAGCTTGTAAGGTGTAAGACTAACACGATGAGCACTACATTGCAGCACCTATTAGCCCTTGAGTCCAAAAAGGCTAACTTTGGACAGACGAAAAACAATAGATATCCAGTGATATTGGTTAAAAAAAATGTCATGTAAATCAAAGAAAACCTAAACCAAAAAAGTGAAGAAAAGTTAACCTCTGAGATTTTGGGAGGTAGCAACAAACATGAGAGTAAATGAATATTGATAGTAGAAGATTTAAACCAACCAAATGAAACAGTCTTCCTTGACTCACTCAATATTGAAAATGTATCGGCAAGATGAATTTTTTTCTTTTGACCCTACTAGCATTTATTTTTTTTTATTTCCAAACTATTAATAACAACTCTTGATGTGTTTAGTTAAATTTGAGTGGGTACTGAAAGAGAGAGGCAAAACCAAATGTAAACAGCAACTCAAGTTAAGAGAATTTTTCAATGTCACATTTTATCAAACACATGACATTCAAGGTATTTTCCCTTACTTATTTTAGCTTGATGAACTTCCCACCCCAAAATTTTAGGGTTTAACAAGTAAAATTGAAATTGAGAAAACAACTCATTGCATTTGAAATATTTGGCGTACAAATAAAATTGTATAAGGGACCGATAATTTAAGAGCATGAAAGTGAAGAAAAGCAAAGCTAAAGTTAGAAAAATAAACATGAAAATCGTAGAGCTAAATGAACAAACTTATCTATTGTGAATAATAGCAAGAGCAAGAAGATGAAATGTACCTCCGTAAAGGTAGAACAGAAACATGAAATGCATTAGAAGAAGAAGAAGCCACCAAAAAGAAACATTTTCAAAAGCATAGAAAGTGAGAAGAACGGAGAAGAAGATACCGAAATGAAGGGGGAAAAAAGCTCAAAAAAATTTGGACCATTTCTCGATTTGTGCGTGTCATCCTTGCGCAGGGGCCATGCTAATCTTCTCTGTATCGTTCCAATTTTATCGGATGTCCCCGAAGGGACAAATATTTGTGTGATGTAGCGTTATATAAACTCTATAATATCAACGAATATAGTCGGTGTGGTACTTGATTAGGTCACAAACAAAAAAACACTTCTCTGTTCCTCTATTCAGCCACAATGCGAAAGCGAGCAACATAGTCGGAAGCTATTTTTTCTTTCAAATTTCAATAATAATTATTATATTTTTATGAGTTAAATAATTTCCATAAAATTTTAATGTTATATTCTTAACTTTTATAAAAAAAATTCTTCTATTTATAATATCTATAAATTTTTTTTCTTTATTTTTCTGTTTTTATTTTTAGAGCAATTTATTGTATATCTTTTTAATTTTTTTAATTATATTTTGCAAACATCTTTAGATATTATTACAAGAATCTCTTTCGTAAAAATATAAATATCTTTAATAAGAGATGAATTAAATATGATGTTTTAAACATTGACATTTAAACTTTCTTATTACAATTTATCCCTTGTTAAAATATTCTAAGTGTTTGTAAATGAAATGTTTATATTGTCCTAAATCAAATTACAAAATAACATTTAAAAATTTCAAAGCATCATTTGTTTTTTATATTTATGTTAAAGGTTATTGATTTTTATATTCAACAAATTTTGATTGATTAGAGTATATTGAGTCGGTTTGATTCAATTTTTTGAAAAAACACTATAACTAATTAAAATTATATGAATTTATTTGATTCCGTTTTAGCAATAGTTTTGAGTAAAACCCAAGTAAAACCAAATTTAAGAAGAATTTTTTTTCTATAAATCATATACGTGACAAATATTAATTATCGATCAATAAGTTAAAAAATTATCTTTTATGAATCTTGGTACAACATCATTTAGGTATAAAGGCAAGGTTTAGATTTTTCCTAATGAGTCAACTCTATATTCAGCTAGTGGTTAAGTGAATATGTCAGTTCATTGGTGTTCAATGTCTAGAGATTGGATATTTAGTATTCTTTTTTGAACAAAATTCCTAATGATATGATGTTTGATTTCTATGTGTTTGGCTTTAGAATGTATGATTAGATTATTGGTTAGACAAATGATAGAAGTATTGTCACAAAAGATTAGAATGTTACTCTTAAGAATCTTGTAATCTTACAGTTGATGTTTCATCCATAGCAATTGAGAACTGCAATATATTGCTCAAATATACTCAACATTTGTTGTTGACATTGCAATTGTACTTTGTCTCATACTTGACCACGAGAAATGGTACTTTGTTTTCATCATAATCAGCATCAAAATAGCCACTTAATTTGTTTTTAGTAGATTTCTTTTAGAAATAGATAAGGTTGGTAGTACCTTTTAAGTTTCTAAAGATACTCTTAACAACAATTAAATGAGACTGTGTTGGATCAGCCTGAAATCTTGCACACACAAACACTAAACACAATATTAGGTCTGGAGAAAGTAAGGTAAAGAAGCGATCTAATCATTCCTCTATATGTTTTCTAGTCAATGTTATGGCCTAATTCATCATTTTCAAGTGAACAGGTAGGATGCATTGGTGTAGCAATATGTTTACAATCATTCATTTTCAACTCCTTGATAAGCTCTTTTGTATATTTGGTTTGATGAATGTATATCCCTTTTTTATTTTGCTGAATTTGTATTCCAAAGAAGAATTTAAGTTATCCCATCATACTCATTTGAAATTCAAGCTGCATCGACTTAGCAAATTCTTGACAAAGAGTGTCATTAGTATATGCAAAAATAATGTCATCGACATATATTTGAATGATAAGAATGGAATCTCCTATTGATTTTCTAAATAGGGTGTTGTCTACTTGTCCTATTTCAAAAACAAAAAAAATTAAGCAAGAAGTCACTTAGTCTATCATACCACGTTCTAGGTGTTTATTTTAGACCATACAATGATTTCTTAAATTTAAATACATGGTCTAGAAATTCATAACTTTCAAAACCTAGGGGTTGCTTAACATAGACTTATTCACTTATATACCTATTTCGAAATGCACTTTTAACATCCATTTGAAATAATGTAATATTATTATATGCAGCAAAAGAGAGTAGGATACGAATAGCACTAACCTAGCCACTGGACCAAATGTTTTAGTGTAATTAATGTCTCCATGATGACTATACCCTTGTGCAACAAATGTAATCGTTCAGTATTTATTGGTATTTTAAATAAATAAAACTAGAGAAATCAAACAAAACAAACACTAGTGGTCTAGTGGTAGATAACTGCATATTAATGTAGAGACCTGGGTTCGATTCCTAACTAGTGTACAATTACAAAGCAATGATGAATTCGCTTCTGATGGTGGGTCCATCACTACCTGAACTATGAGATGAAAATAAGCGTATTTGAGCTTCTTTTAGACTTTCAATTAATAAAGAAAATTAAGAGGTCAACGCAAATAGGAAATTCAATATAGTTTATGAACTTTCCTATCGACTAGACCTTCACCAGTTACAATAAGATATGTCTAATACCGAGAACACCTTTTTTCAATGAAAAGTAAATGAAAAATCATAGGAGTAAAGAAATATAAAAATCAACGATTTTTTTGGATGCTATTTGTAATTTTTTTTAATGTTTTTTTAGTTGTTGTAAATATACACGTCACAATCTAGTTTATGAACTTTCTTTTAGACTTTCAATTAATAAAGAAAATTAAGAGGTCAACGCAAATAGGAAATTCAATATAGTTTATGAACTTTCCTATCGACTAGACCTTAACCAGTTACAATAAGATATGTCTAATACCGAGAACACCTTTTTTCAATGAAAAGTAAATGAAAAATCATAGGAGTAAAGAAATATAAAAATCAACGATTTTTTTGGGTGCTATTTGTAATTTTTTTTAATGTTTTTTTAGTTGTTGTAAATATACACGTCACAATCTATGGGAGGGCAGTCAAATAATGTTGAGGACGTTTTGTTCAAGATAACTCAACTTTTAAACAAAATTAGAAAAATAATTGGCTATACGTTACATAATTTATGGTCGAACACCGATATATCAAGATTTGTTTCCCTTGTACATTAAAGAGTTTAGAAAAAAGAAACTTTATCTTAATTTCTTCTCTTAAATTCTCGTGATAACATCTTTCACTTATGCGTTGTAAAAAATAAGTTTTTTGAAATAATCAAATAGTAAGTTAAGACAAAGTTCCTCATTAAAGTAGAGTTATTGTGAACTTGTTGCAACAAAAATAGTTCAAGGGGAGAGTAGTTCAAGTTATCAAGAAGACCAACCAAGGTGATGTCAAACATAAGAAAGACAAGGGTAAATTCAAGTGGTACAAGAAGTATGATTCTGATGAAGGGGCTGGAAATTCAAGAAACCAAAACAGAAGTGATAGCAATAACAAGAATTCGAATGGCAAGAAGAAATTCAACAAGAAAGGAATTCAATGTTACAATTATAAAAAATGGGGGAGTTTTGCAAATGAATGTAGATCCAAGAAAGTCCAAAGAGACGATGATGAAGCTCAAATGGCAGCTAAGGATTCAGACTCAAATGAGGTGTTATTAATGGCTACAACAAAGTCAGATGATGACTGTCTAGAGTATTGATACCTTAACACAGGATGTTCAAGTCACATGACTAGCCATAAAGATTGGTTTGTAACTATTGATGAGAAGGTGAAAAGGGAGATCAGTTTTGAAGATAATAGTTCAGTAACTGCATAAGTAGTAGGAAAGGTGTTGATTCAAATGAGAGATGGCAAACAATCATTCATATGTGATTTCTTATATATGCCAAACATGAAAAACAATCTGCTAAGCCTTGGAAAGCTGCTTGAAAAAAAGGTATATTCTATGAAGATGGACCATGGTGAAATGATGATTTTTGATAGTTCAAGTAGATTAATCTAGAAGGCACCACTGTCCAAAAATAGAACCTTCAAGATTGATATCTAGATCAGTGAGAATAAGTGCCTAGCTGCTGAAATTAAGAATGAAGATTGGTTGTGGCATCAGAGGTTTGGATATTTGAATTTCAGAAGCCTTTAAATGTTGGAGAATGTTTCCAAATTGAAATAGCAAAGGAGTTGTGTGAAGAATGTTTCCAGGCCAAACAACATATAAACTTATTCAAGGTTGAAGTGTCAACTCGATATTCAAGAATGATGGAGATAATGTTCTCTGATATTTGTGGTCCTTTTGAATAAGTGTCAATAGGAGGTAATCATTACTTTGTATCATTCATTGATGATTTTACAAGGAAAATTTGGGTCTATCTAATCAAGAAGAACAATGAAATGTTGATTATGTTTAGAGGGTTCAAGTTGATGACATTAAAACCAAGTGGTTGCAATCTTAAAGTGATTAGGACATATGGAGATGGTGAGTATCAATACCAGGAATTTCATGAATTATGTGACAACGAGGGAATGATTCATGAAGTAACTGCATCATATACACCACAACATAATGGAGCTGCATAAAGGACAAATAGAACCATTCTTAATATGGCAAGAAGCATGCTGAAAGGGAGAAAGATGCCTCCCAAATTCTGGGGAGAAAGCAGTTTCAACAACAGTATACATTTTGAATAGGTGTCCAACCAAGAGTTGGGCACTAGGACACCTGAAGAAGCTTGGACCGGAAGAAAGCCAAATGTGAATCACTTAACAGTGTTTGGTTCATTGTGTGACACCCTAAACACCAAAATAATATATAATAACCTTATACAATAATTTTTTTTTTTTTTTATAATTCGCAACGGATAAAGAAATATTTTTTCAAGGAAATAAATCTTTTATAACTACTTTAGGATATCATATTTCTCAAAATTCAAAAGGAACACTTTAAATTTTTTCCTCTTATAAAATAGTACAATCTCCATGAACTTGAATTAGCTAGAATTTCTTAAATTAATTCCAAAAGTTTACTAGTACTTATAAGATTTTCATACAAAAAGTTATTTCTAATTAAATAAATAAAAATACAACTTATGACTCTTATTCCAGTATCACCTATCAAAGTGGGGCTTCTCCTAAACTTGAACTTTAAGACTCATTAACTTGTAATAACTGCGATTTTAAAAAAGCAGGGCAAACCCAGTCAAACACAAACAACGGATGAGGTGAGTTTTGAAATCATGTTGATAGTATAATATAAGTAAGAAGAATATGCAATTAATCATAAATAAGTCGTATCATTATGCAAACATTTTTCAAGGAAAAACATCACATTATAAAGTCTAAATCACTCAACAAAAATCAATATATTTCACTATAACATCAAATCATCTAAGAGAAATTATTATCGCACACGATATATATTAATCATAAGAAGACAATCACAAGAAAATGTAATGTTATGCATAAGCTTAGACTCTACTTCACAATATGGTAGCATTATAACTCTGAAGTATAGTTAGGAGGCTTGATACTATTCCACCATCTCGGTGGACATACGATTCAAATTGGCCCTGCCCTTATAGATCCCCCAACTCAACTCGAGATACATGTACGTAATGCTCGAGGTAAATGTGTGTTGCATGGTAGCTCCTGACATTTGGAGTGCTACCTCCAAGTCACCTAGGAATTCCCCCACCTGAATACCTCCAAGGTCTAACAATCTTGCCTTAAGGCTCAATAGCAGACCGCCACGACCAAGTTCATTTAGTTGTACTTTCCCGAAATCACTAGGCTTGTCAGACCTACCTATATAATGACAAAATAATCTCCACTTAACAAATTTTTAATATTAATTTTATTTCATCGTTAGCCTATGATACTCCATTAAGACCTTTATCTCACACAAAAATTGGAATCACCATTATTTCATCACCTATCGGGTTACTTCAATATTTTCATCACAAATTTATAACATCACTATCATTAATCACACATCATCATTACATAACTTCATCACGAATTTATAGCATCACTTTCATCAATCATACCTCATCACAATTAGATTAATCATACATCATCATCATCACATAAACTTATCACAACGAATCCATATTTTATTATCACAACACATAAACTCATCTAATCAAACATATACATAAAATTAATTCGACACTCGATATAACAATAATATCAAATACCACACATTTACAGAAAATAAATCAATACAAATAGTTCTATTCTATATTTTAATCTCAATATTTTCATATTTTCACATTAATTAATTTATCCCTCAAAGGGATATTGGCGTACGTCGCGAGCCCCAGATGAATCGTTGGGAAATATAGTTTTCTCGTTCATCTCACAATATATTATACTCATAAATTCTAACGCTCTCTCACCCTTTACCTTATTTCGACGCTTTCACACATGAATACGATTTCACGAGCAAACAACATTTGTCCTTTGACTTTTTGTCCTTCAATCGATCTAACTCGACAGTTTATAGGTGAACGTCAATATAAATTATGAGAAGACACTCTAAAAATTAAATTTCGAAATTAGTCATGGAATCTTACCATAAATCAGAAAACCAGTTAGTAGATAATATAGCCACTTTTGACACAACCGTTTTGGCGCTAGTTTCACTTAAATCAGACTTATAGTTAAGAAGAACGATGCAAAATAACAAATTCCACAAAACGGAGAAGTCAGATATTTTATAAAGAAATTGAGATTGTTAAAAATATGAGAAAATGTGTTTATTTGATTAACTAAATGAATAAAACAACATACTAAAATTGGAGCTAAAACAGATAATATTTTCTAAAACAGTTATCGATGACTGCTATCATTTTTCCTTCCTTTTTTTTCTTCTCAATGTCTAGGTGTTGTTGCAGCTGAAAGCGTGTCCTGTCCTCTCTCTTTTGCATACCCTTATATTATTTTCAGTTAAATTTTTTATTTATTTATAATTAGAGTTTATTCTAGCATATGGGTCTAACCTAAAAAAAATATACATTTTACTTATTTCTTTTATTTATTTTTTTAAAATGAAATCAACAACTACTAAAACTAATGTTTTATTAACATTTTTTAATATGATTTAATTCGTAAAATTTTACTAATAAAATAATTAAAGTAACTAATCTTTTAAAATATATTAATGATCAAAACTCTCATATTCAAAATAATCACTATAATTATACTTATTTTTCAAAATACTCGCTTAAAAAACTACCATCATTAGATAATAGTCAAAATTATAAAATAAATAAATATAACATCAACACCTTATATTAATTATTAAATAGTAATAAATATATATATAAAATAACCATGTCATAACAAGTAGAAACAAGTAGAAAAAATTAAAGGGAATCAAGCACAATATTACTACTATCTCAAGATAATTATTTATATAGTAAATAATTAAAATAAGAGATACTCATAAATAATTAAAATGTAAATATGTGCACCTTTAGCATTAGTCAAACATATAAGAAAATATCATATTAATTATAAACTCACATATACACGTAAAATCGTCTAAATTTTTATTCATTAAAATATTTACATTAAAATACTATTATTTTTAGAAGAATATATGAAATATATAATATTTATTATTTACATCCCTCATTTAGTCAAATATGTACAAGATTAACACATCATACAAAATACACATATAAAGAAAATTAATAATAAAAATGATCAACATATATTCTAAAATAATTTTAACACCAAATGAATTATCTAAAATCCTATTTAATTAATAAAATAGTTTATTATGAAATTTAAGGTGTTACACATTGTGCTTTAGACATGTGTCAGCTCAAAATAGGAGGAAGCTTGATGATATGGCTAAACAAATGGTGTTGTTGGGTTATGATGCAACTGGAGCTTACAAGTTGTAAGCTCCAAACAAGAGTGTGGTGGTAATAAGTAGGGACATACTGTTGGATGAATCAAGAGAATGGGACTGGAAAATGAGTGAAGCCAGCTCGAGCGGTGCAGCAATCCCAGACAGACCAGTCACCTCCATCAATCCAGACATTAGGGCAGTAGTAGTGGAACTGAGTGAGGGCCAAGCAACAGGGACAACAAGTAATTCAACTTGAGAGAAGATCTGAAAGAGCTTTAGTCATATTACAACTATACGAAGTGACATATGATTCAGCCATCAATGCAGATGGAGAATTGACATATTTTGTTGTGCTTATTGAATCAGAACCAATAAGTGATGAAGAGGCCTTGATTGATCCTAGATGGAGATTAACAATGGAGGAAGAACTCAAAGTAATAGAGAGGAACCAGACGTGGGAGCTGATGACTCTGCTAGTTAATAAGAGATCAATTGATGTAAAATGAGTATATAAACTAAAATTGAAGCCTGATGAAGAGATTGTTAGGTACAAGGCCAAACTTCTAGCAAAAGGACTCTTGCAGAAACATGGATTGGACTATGATGAGGTGTTTTGCCCCAGTAGTAAAAATTGAAATAGTGAGGATGGTAGTCTCAATGACCAACTACAAAGGCTGGTATATGCATTAGTTGGATGGCAAATCAACATTTCTCAATGGATCATTGGAGGAAGAAGTGTATGTGAAACAACCACCAGAATATGAGATAAGAGGCAAATAAGACATTGTATACAAGTTGAAAAAAGCATTATATGGCCTGAATCAAGCCCTATGGCTTGGAACAAAAGGAATGATTGATACCTCATAGAGCAACAATTTGATAAGTGTGTGAATGAGCATAAAGTGTATGTGAAAAAGGCAGCATCAACACCTGCACTATTGATATGCCTTTATGTAGATGATTTGCTAGTGACTGGTAGTGATGGGGCGCAAATACATCAATTCAAGGACAAAATGCAAAATGAATTTGAAATGACATATTTGAGCACATTATTATACTTTCTTGGTATTGAATATGTGATAAAAGAGAAGGGGGTCTTTATGAATCAAAAGAAATATGCAAATGATATATTAAAGAGGTTTAATATGCAAGAGTGTAATGGTTCAAGTACACTAACAGAAGCATGTCAGACACTGCCTAAGGAAGGCAATGATGAACTTGTTGATCCTACAACATTTAAGGAATTGGTAGCATTGTTGAGGTACTTATGCAACCCAAGATCAAACATTGCATGTAGTGTTGGGATGATTAGTAGATATATGGAGAATCCAAGAACACCTCACTACTTGGCAACCAAAAGGATTTTGAGGTACATTAAAGAAACAAGTGAGCTTGGACTGCATTATGCTAGAGACTAGACTGGAATTGATGTTGGACTAATTGTCTTTACTGATGTAGATTGGTGTGGAGATAAGGATGATATAAAGAGTACCATGGGCTATTTGTTCATGATCAATAACTCACCAATCTCATGGTGTTCGAAGAAGTAAAGCATAGTAGCCTTGTCCACATGTGAAGCTGAATATGTGGCTGCATCAACCGGGGCTTGCCAAGCATTATGGCAGGTTGAATTAATGACAGAATTGGGACTAAAGAGTGCTGAAGTAGTAAAGTGGAAGATAGATACCAAATCGACAATTGATCTACCAAGACATCCAAGTTTTCATGGAAGGCACAAGCACATAGAAACAAGGTTTCATTTCTTAAGGGTTCAAGTGATGAAAAGCAAGATAAAGTTGGAGCGTTGCAGTACCGATAACCAAAAGGCTGACATCCTAACTAAGAGCTTGAAGAGAGATAAGTTCCAAGAGATGGGGAAAAATCTTGGATTAACATCAATTGAATCACTTTGAATTAGGGGGCATGTTGAATGTAACTAAAAGTGATTTGTATTTAGTTAGAAAGGTTATTATACAATTAGAAGTAGTAAAGAAAGTTAGAATTATATTTTGAGAATTAATGCTCAAAACTGATATAAAGTCTGTAATACGGAGAACATTCTCCAGATGCAGTTAATCATGCTTCGTTTTTTATAATATCCTATTTTTCTTCTCTCTTCTTCTCAATTTCAATTCATCTCAATTATACAAATTTTCTAACAATAATAACTAACGTGTTAATGATGAGGAGAAAATTGAGGTGAACATTGAAAAAAACAATTAAGGGGACGATAGTGGAGAATGTAGGGGATGCGAATGAGGATAATTATTGTGCATTCATTGAACAGAGAAAGAAAGAAATTTTGCATGTGACAATTCAATGCTAACTGCATGTGACAATTTAATGCTAACTGGATGTGAATTTCTAGGAGGTTTAATATTAAGTCAAAATTCAAGTGGGAATGCAAATAAATCCTATTAGAACTATACTTGTCAATTTCACGAGTCCATTAATTATTGGTCTTAGCCCACATATTAGAGGGATCAAAAAAATTTATAGTTAAAAAATCTTAGAAAACCCTAAAACTAAAAAGCTCCTAAAATTTTGAAGGGCTATGGGCTATTTTCTTTAAAAATATATTTTAAAAAAAATATTGACAAAATTATTGTATTTTTTTTTTCAAAAGTTTTTTGATAAAAATTTTTTTATTCAAGAAAATAAAAATTCAATTTTTATTATTAAAAAAAAGAATTTTTATATTTTTTTTTATAAAATTTTCGAGAAAAAAATGCTTAAATTTTTTTTAAAAAAAATATTGGATCTATGAGCCTGTCACTTAAACCAATAAAAATAGTGAAATAATGGGTCGTAACTTTAAAAATTTCATTTCAGACTTAATATTAGGAATTTAGTAGGACATTTTTTAAAGAGGTTTTGGACTTTGGAGGCTTTTATGACAGTGCTAATTAGAACATGGGAATTGTACCATGCACCCCCCACTTTTACCTACCACCCCCTTAGTCATATGAAAAAGACTATATTACCCTTAGTTTCATATATAAAAACCTAAAAAAAAATTCCAGTTTCATTTTTCACCCACTTCCTTCGAAACTTTGAAATATTCGAAGTTGACCCTACCAAATCTTCGAAAGTTTGAAATCTCCGAAATTAAAAAGTAAGACAGAACTCGAACATTTCAAATATTCGAAACTGTTTTTTTACCAAATTTTCGAAAGTTTCTACGATGATGAAAGTTTCGAAGTATATTTTTCCCATAAAAAATGAAACTTTTGAATGTTTCGTTGAACAAGAAAGTTTCGAAATACAGAAACATTCAAAACTTTCGAAGAATATAAAAGTTTCGAAAAGCAAAACTTTACAAAACTTTCGAAATTTGTTTTGTTTCGAAAGTTTGATATTCATGGAAAGTTTCGAAATGCATTTTTATTAGTAATAAATTGATAGTAATAAATAATAATAAATTTATAGTAATAAATTAATAGTAATATATTTATAGTAATAAATTTAATATCTAATTTCAAAGTTTTAGTAATTTTTATAAAAAAATTGAAAGTTTCAAAAGTTTCGAAATTTCTGAAACTTTCGAAATGGAATTACTTCGAAGGTTTGAAATTTTCAAAGTATATGTGCTTCGAAAGTTTCAAATTCATCCAAACATTCGAAGTTTTCTGAAAAAATACACTTTGAAAATTTCATATTCATCTAAAGTTTCGAAATTTCTGGAATATTTTATTTCGAAAATTTGGTATTTTTACAAAGTTTCGAAATTAGTAATTTTTTCTGCATAGTTACATTTCAAAAGTTTCCAATTTCACAAAATTTTCGAAAGTTGGGGATGGAAAACTTGAATGGAAATTTTTTCCATAATTTTATACAAATTAAACGAGGTATGTATAGATAAGAACAAGGGAAAACATTATTTTTTCCACTCCTTTCATTCGAAACTATCAATTCTTCAAATTCCAGAATTCTGAACCACTAAAAAATTCAAAATTTTCAAACCATCGAAACTCAGAAGTATGTATCTTTCGAACATTTAGAAATTTTTTACACACATTTTTTCCAGAAGACGTTTTTTTTCTAGTTTTTTCATGCTTTCGAAGATTTCAAATTTTTTGAAATATAACATTTTAGAAATTTCAAACCTTCGAAGCTTTCAAACTTCGAATCTTTTCCAGATTTTTCAAACATTCAAAGCTTTTTAACCTTTGAAGCTTTTCCAGAAAACTTCAAAAATTTGGCATTGAAGGAAACTTTCGAAATTAATGAGTTTTGAACGTTTCAAATTTTTTTCTATTTTCTTTTTAAATATTGATATATTGAAATAATAATTATGTTAACTAAATTCTGGAGTGCCTAGAACTAGAGGTGTGTTTGGGCAAATTATTCGCACTATTGCTAGAGACGTTACGAGAGGTGATAGTGGTGATGGAGTGGAGAAAATTCCACATACAACATCACACAAACAACAAGATGAAGCAAATTGTCCACCTCGTCAACGTCTTTATAGACATGATGTTTAGGAGGATTTCGTTGAGCCTGCACAGATGGAGAAGGATGTCCTTAAGCCTGCACAGATGGAGCAGTATGCTGAACAAGAACAAATGCTTGAGGATGTTGATGAGGCAGACCATAACATCGAAGAGCAAAATCAACATCCCATATTCCCTGGAGGACCATTGGTGACATCTGTGTTGACACAGTATGAACACCACGTGATTTGTATGATATGAGACATAGAGGTATATTTTAATTAATTTTTTAATTAAGAATAAGTTTTATCATATTTAGTATATTTTTTCATTATATTTAATTAATTGTTTTTTAATTAAGAATAAATATTTATTGTTATGTTATTTAACTTCTCGTAGAATCGTGGCTCGTTAAAGGTGATTACACGTGGTTTGAAGCTGCAAATGTCTGTTGAAGTTTATGTACCAAATGTTGTACAACATTGAATTCGAGAATATGGAATGCTATGTTTGTCTTCAATTTACTTGACTATGGCTGATGCTGGTCTGATATATGTCGTTGTAGAAAAGTGGCATAGAAAGACCAACTTGTTTCATTTGCCATTTGGAGATATGACAATCACGTTGGACAATGTTACCACTCTTCTTCACATCCCACCACGAGGTAGATTTTTTGATGCACATGTGAATATGAACACTAAAAATTGCGAGAGCTACACATGAGCTATTAGAAGCAACTTGGGAGGAAGCAATTTCTGAGATTCATTATAATAAACGTGCACAATTTAGATTGCAATGGCTACGTGATTTATATAGACGTCTCATTCAAATTAATATGTTTGAGTGTGCTGCTAGAACGTACCTTTTGCATCTAGTTGGCAGCATTATTTTTGCGGCGAGACACACACTCGTGTGGAGGCAAAGTATATTAGTTTGTTTGTTGATTTATATCACTGTCGGGACTATGTGAAGGTGTCGCTGCATTGGTTGTTGTAAGACCCGTAATTTTAAATTATACTTTATGTATTTTAGTGGATTTTGGTATTGAACTCAGGGGCTTTTTAGCCAAGTTATTAATATTTTGGAGTTCATATGATCAAAAAGATATTGTGATGCCCGATTAGAATTACTCGTCGATAAATAAATTAAATTAACTGCGGCGAATCCTTTACGAAGAATTTAATGCGTTGTGGGTAAACTGGTAAATTTAATAAATATCTAGATTTGGAGATATTTGTTAAAAATAGTTAATAGGTATATATAGAAAAGGAAAGGAAGGAATTGGAAAGAAAAGAAATAGAAGGGAAAGAAAAAGGAAGAAAGGAAAAGAGAGAGAGAGAAACAGAACATTTCCCTTCTCCTTCCTCTGCCTCGCGTGAAGACCCATTTTCCTCCTTCCTCCATTTTTCGTTTTCTTGCTTCCTTTAAGCTCAAGAATAGATATCCAAGGCTTAGTGGGTAAGGAAGCAAGGATTTCTCAGCTTCATACTTCCTCGTTGCTTCGAAAACGAAGAAAAACGGTATTAGGGATTCAAACACAAACCTTTCTGTTTCATCTAGATCTAAGCTTCGTTTCGCGAAGAGATAAAAGAGAAAGTTGCTCACTACCACGCTACGGTGCTAGGGGACCAACTTTGGAAGCGGTGTTGCGAGCGGAGATTTTACCGGATTTGCTCGCGGTGCCGTAATCGCACGTTAGAGCTAACACTAAGGTAAGGGCTCTTTCCAAACTTTTAGTTTGCATTTAGGGACTTATCTGTGATTGTGTGGAAAAGGATTTTGTTAGGGTTAAAGTGTTGATTTGGGGAAAAATGTATCCCAGACTTTAGGGGTAAAATCTTAGAGTTAGGTTTTGATTATATTGATGAATGCTTCATGAAAAATGAATTTACCTCATGTATGTATGATTTTGAATATATGAAATTGGAGAAAGTAAGGTAAAGAAGCGATCTAATCATTCCTCTATATGTTTTCTAGTCAATGTTATGGCCTAATTCATCATTTTCAAGTGAACAGGTAGGATGCATTGGTGTAGCAATATGTTTACAATCATTCATTTTCAACTCCTTGATAAGCTCTTTTGTATATTTGGTTTGATGAATGTATATCCCTTTTTTATTTTGCTGAATTTGTATTCCAAAGAAGAATTTAAGTTATTCCATCATACTCATTTGAAATTCAAGCTGCATCGACTTAGCAAATTCTTGACAAAGAGTGTCATTAGTATATCCAAAAATAATGTCATCGACATATATTTGAATGATAAGAATGGCATCTCCTATTGATTTTCTAAATAGGGTGTTGTCTACTTGTCCTATTTCAAAAACAAAAAAAATTAAGCAAGAAGTCACTTAGTCTATCATGCCACGTTCTAGGTGTTTATTTTAGACCATACAATGATTTCTTAAGTTTAAATACATGGTCTGGAAATTCATAACTTTCAAAACCTAGGGGTTGCTTAACATAGACTTATTCACTTATATACCTATTTCGAAATGCACTTTTAACATCCATTTAAAATAATGTAATATTATTATATGCAGCAAAAGAGAGTAGGATACGAATAGCACTAACCTAGCCACTGGACCAAATGTTTTAGTGTAATCAATGTCTCCATGATGACTATACCCTTGTGCAACAAATGTAATCGTTCAGTATTTATTGGTATTTTAAATAAATAAAACTAGAGAAATCAAACAAAACAAACACTAGTGGTCTAGTGGTAGATAACTGCATATTAATGTAGAGACCTAGGTTCGATTCCTAACTAGTGTACAATTACAAAGCAATGATGAATTCGCTTGTGATGGTGGGTCCATCACTACCTGAACTATGAGATGAAAATAAGCGTATTTGAGCTTCTTTTAGACTTTCAATTTTACAAACCACGATTTTTTTGAGTACTATTTGTACACATCACAATTTATGGGTGGACAGTCAAATATTGTTGAGGACGAATTGTTCAAGATAACACATGTTTTAATCCTAATTAGAAAAATCATTGGCCAAACATTACATAATTTATGGTCGAACTATGATATATCAAGGTTTGTTTCCCATTTGCATCAAAGAGTTAAAAAAAAAGACTATTTATCTTAATTTCTTCTCTTAAATTCTCGTGATAACATCATCCACTTATGTGTTGTCAAAAATAATTTTTTTTGTAATAATCAAATAGTAAGTTTAAGACAAAATTCCTTCTTAAAGTAGAATTCTTGTGAACTAGTTGCAACAAAAATAGTTCAAGGCGATAGTAAATAAGTTAAAAAAATATCACACTTATTCACACACATCTTTCGAGACACCATATAGATTGTATACACATTATATATTTTAATTAATTCAATGGAGATCATAAACATCATTTGCTAAAAAAGTAAAAAAATTTAGAGATACTTGCAGGAAACAAATGTTGCAAAACACTTAAATATCAACAAAAATAATCGTTTAGTATTTGTTTAAATTTTAAATAATTAATACAAGAGAAATATAAAATAAAATAAAAATAAATAAATACAAAACAAATTGTAGTGGTCTAGTGAGAGATAACTACATATTAATGTAGATACCCGAGTTCGATCCTAACTAGTGTACAATTACAAAGCAATCACGAATTCGCGTGTGATGGTGGGTCCATCACTACACGAACTATGGGATGAAAATAAGCGTATTTGAGCTATATAAAATTGAAAGAAGAATGATGCATATTTTGGAAAAATAACACAAACAATAGGAATACAACTAGACACAAATCTAGATTGATTTTATTCTATTTTTAAAATAAATTTTTTATTTAAAATAGAACAAGTAAGAAGTACATCCAAATTCTGAAGTGAAAATTATCTTCCAGTTAAATAAAAAAATTTAAATAGTGGTATTAATTATTTAATAAAGGAAATTAAGTGGTCAACGCAAATAAGAAATTTAATATAGTTTATGAACTTTCCTATCGACTAGACATTAACCAGCTACAATAAGATATGTCTAATACCGAGAACACCTTTTTTCAATGAAAAGTAAATGAAAAATCATAGCAGTAAAGAAATTTAAAAATCAACGATTTTTTTTGGGTGTTATTTGTAATTTTTTTTAATGCTTTTTTAGTTGTTGTAAATATACACGTCACAATCTATGGGAGGACAGTCAAATAATGTTGAGGACGTTTTGTTCAAGATAATTCAACTTTTAAACCAAATTAGAAAAATTATTGGCTATACATTACATAATTTATGGTCGAACACCGATATATCAAGGTTTGTTTCCCTTGTGCATCAAAGAGTTTTAAAAAAAGAAACTTTATCTTAATTTATTATCTTAAATTCTCGTGATAAAATCTTTCACTTATGCGTTGTAAAAAATAAGTTTTTTGAAATAATCAAATAGTAAGTTTGAGACAAATTTCCTCATTAAAGTAGAGTTCTTGTGAACTAGTTGCGACAAAAATAGTTCAAGGGGAGAGTAAGTAAGTTAAAACAGTATCACACTTATTCACACACATCTTCCGAGACACCATATAGATTGTATACACATTATATATTTTAATTAATTCAATGTTGGTGGTAAACGTCATTTCCTAAAAAAGTAAAAAATTATAAAGATACTAGCAAACAAATGTTGCAAAACACCAAAATATCAAACAAACGTAATCATTCAGTATTCGTTGGTATTTTAAATAAATAAAACTAGAGAAATCAAATAAAAGAAACACTAGTGGTCTAGTGGGAGATAACTGCATATTAATATAGAGACCTGTGTAACTTCAATATATCAATTTTGTTTCCCTCGTGCATGAAAGAGTTTAAAAAAAGATACTTTATCTTAATTTCATTGCTTTAATTCTCGTAATAACATTATCCACTTATGTGTTATCAAAAATGAATTTTTAGAAATAATCAAATAGTATGTTTAAGATAAAATTCCCCATTAAAGTAGAATTCATGTGAACTAGTTGCAACAAAAATAGTTCAAGGCAATAGTAAATAAGTTAAAAAATTATTGCACTTTCACAAACATCCTCTGAGACACCATATAGATTGTATACACATTATGTATTTTAATTAACTCAATGTAGGTTGTAAACATCATTTCCTAAAAAAGTAAAAATTTATAGAGAAATTAGCATTAAACAATGGGATATTTTTTACAGTAACCACTTACAATGGAATATGTCTATTACTGACAATATCCTTTTCAATGAAAAGCAAATGATAAATCGTAGGAGTTAAGAAAATGAAAAATCAACAATTTTTTTTGTACTACTTGTAATTTTTCTAATACTTTTCTAGTTGTTGTAAATATACACGTCACAACTTAAGGGTGGTCAAATCAGATATTGTTGAGAATGCATTGTTTAAGATAACTCAAGTTTTGACCCTACTAAAAAAATCATTGGCCACACATTACATACTTTATGGTCGAACTCTGATATATCAAGATTTGTTTCCCTCGTGCATCAAAGAGTTTTAAAAAATAAAGTTTATCTTAATTTCTTCTCTTAAAATTCTTGTGATAACATCTTCCACTTATGTGTTGTCAAAAATGAGTTTTTAGAAATAATCAAATAGTAAGTTTAAGACAAAGTTTCTCATTAAAATAGAATTCTTGTGAATTAGTTGCGACAAAGTAATTCAAGGCGATAGTCAATAAGTTAAAAAAAGTATCACTCTTCTTCACAAACATCTTCGTAGACACCACATAGATTGTATATATGTAACAACCTATTTAATTAAAAATCTATTAAAATAAGGATTTTAGAATTGTTAATATATTAATTTAGGACTAAGGAATATCAATTATAATAGGAGTGGGCAAAAATGTAATATGGGAAATGCCTCTAAAAAAGAGAATTTCCTTCTTTTCCCTCAATTTTTTTATTCTTTTTAGAGAAATACTCAATCATTCTCTCATTTTTCCCTTCTACTTCCTATAACGAGTTTGAAAGATAGCCCCATTGTTACTGTTCATCATCTCCCTCAAATCCTCCATTTCTCCTTCTTTTTCAAAAACATCAATTTTTTTTACATCATCAAACATGTCCAGCTACTTTGCAATAGGAATTCAATCAATTCAGCTTCTAGAATCAAGCAAGATCGTTGAAGTAGAAATGGGATAAACCAATAAAAAGGGGAATTTGAAGTTGAAACAAAAGACACAACTTGAAGAAGAACCATAATTATTTGGGTAGCTCATTCTTCAATTGATGTAAATTCTGAAATATGTGAGTTCTGTTACAATAACTTATTTTAGCATGAAGTTATGGGAGTGTATTTACTAAAATCATTTACTTCTGGTCAGAAATTATTTTGGAATTTTAAGAATTAGAAGAACTTAGAAAAGGTGAATCTGCACGGTAATGATCTTAAATTACCATGCAGGTTGCTTGTTTCTTGATTTTTGTTTTTATAATTTAGGAAATTACGTAATTTTGAGAAAATAGTTTTAGTTCAATGTGCAAATTATGCCATGGAAGGCAAATGCCCTGGATGCTTCTCCACCCTTGCCGCTGTCGTTTTGCCTTTGATGGTTGTATTTATTCTGCTTTTGATTGGTCGTTCTAAAATTTCAAGTATTTTTTCCTCTTATGGTTATATCTATTCGTCCTCTAATTGGTCGTTCTAAAATTCTATGTGTTTTGCCTCTAATGGTATTATATCTTTCTACCTATGATTTCTGTTCTTTAAATTTTAAGTATTTTTCCTCTTGTGAAATGCTCCTAAACATAGCCTCTTATGATTCTCCTTTCTTATGATACTTTCACTGGACGCGTTTTGTAACGTACCTGATTTTTAATCCAAAACGTTACTAAAACAAATACTTATTTCTTAGAAAAGTTTATGAACATTTTTTTTTCTTAACATTTATTCATTTTATATAATTAGTAACAATCACGCTATTTAATACCATTAAGAAAATATTTATTCAAAATTAAAATAATGTAAACACAATTATTCTTAACGGAAAGGAACCACTTCTGTATTTTTAGAATTCTAGTACACTTTAGAAGTTTGTGATAAAAGATTAAAAGAACTTAAAAATATTTGATAATTCCATTATTACAAAATCGTCATGAAAGAAAAACTCATGTTTACCCCACGTTCACCACACGTCAATATTCATTAACTACTCTTGAATCTCCTTGAACTCATTAGTACCTAAAATGTTGCTGTAAGAGTCAGTTTTTTCCATCATCCACATCAAACCAAAACAAGACATTTAGAAGAATTACACAAAACATATAAACGTAAAATCACGGTTGAAGTTGCAATTTGAGACTTTAAGGGAACACAATGGCATCACGGTTGTAGAATCAATTTGAACAAGTAGGGCTGGATTTGAGAAAAATCATTTTTGTTAATTGACCATTAATGATATCATCATAACATAACGTTGAATGTTCTTCCATCATTATTTGAATTATAAATACTCTTTAAGATTTTCTTTCAAATGTTTTTTAACTTGCCTGCGACAAATCCAATTTTGATAATGAAGGCACCATTGATTGTGCATGTGAATTGCATAAATTTTTATGAGACTAACTTATGATTAATTTCCTTTCTTAAATGAATACACTTTAAAACACAAATTAACAAATAATAAAATCAGAGTCATAATTAACAGAAACAAAAATTACAAGGAGCACATGAGAACCAAATAAAAATTTGTTAAATAACAAATGGATGATGATAATAATTGATAACTAACACAAAGCAATTCATGACTTCTATATAAATATGTAATTGAATAGGAGGAACTTTTCACTTTTACTCCCTCTTTCACTTTGTTTTCTTTCCTCATAATTTATGTTTTTCTCTCTTTTCACAATTTGTTCTAGTTATATTTATAGACCAGAAATCGATTTACATATTAGCATAACAAATTTAATCTTATCGTAATCCAGAATTTGAGTAGCCAATAATCAGTTAACTGTTGATGTCATGTCAAAAATTGCATATGAAAATTGACTCAGAAGCCTAGAGAGAATCTACTCTCAATATCTCCAAAAGAGAACACTCAATTTTTATATACTTCAAGATGAAAATATGTGAAAGAATTGGCCTTATTTATACTAATCTTAGAGGCCAAATTACAGTTAAAATAATAGTAGTAATTAATGCATCAATGGAAACATGATCTTGTAAAAATGGCAATTGTCAAACATAGTAGCTTAGAGTTAATAATAGGGAGCTGCAATGAGGAGACTAACATGCTAGTTGGTGGCAGTACATGAAGCTATGCCATCTTGATCTGTATCAAAAATTCTAAGTGAAAAAACATCAGAATGTCTATATAGCAGATATAGAAAAATCATAGATAGCAACACATTCAGATTCCTAGACTATTGGGATTGGGACAAAACACTACCTAAAATCCTTTAATTACACAGAACTATGTTACGTAACAATCCTTAAATACATTTCAAAGATATGAAAATACTAGTGAGCTTCTGACTCTGAGTTTCAAAATAGAGCAATAAAATAATTGAAAATATAAAGGCAGTAATGGCTGTTTATCTACCTAAATCTAACCTAAGATACGAACTAAGTTAGACAACATTAATTATTTCTGAACCACCAATACAAGACATCAGCCAGATGAGACTTAGACCAAAATGTACTTATAAACCTCGGCAATAAAAAATATACACAACATGCTTTCAAATGTATAATTTTTAATTAAAAATGAAAAAGACAGCATATAATAACTAATAGAAACCAGAAATCTAAGGCAAGAAAACATAATTTCAATGGAATAAATGTGTTGATTAATGCTGGAATTTGATGAGCCAGGCTATTACAGTGATGAAGTTCTAGGAAATGCAGAAAAAGAAACCAAATCAGAGTTCTAAGAACTCCTAAACCAGAGCATAACTGCTCCTAATCTAGAGAAATTTTCTCCTAACAGTTTTTTTGAGATGATTCTGAATGAATCTTTCCCTCTACCCTCCCTCATTCTTATAACATAATTGCTAATAGAAACCCCCTGAAATTCAGGAAGGAACTAACTAACTTTTATTCCCTCCCTTTATAACAGCTTCTAGAAGCTGCAAGTGTGTTAATCGGGCCCAACGATTGAGTCACATCACACCCAATGGACAGTGGTGTCCTATCAATAACTTTGAGAGAGTTTTCTTATCACACTTGCATTGTAAATATTCACATATTCTCCTTATGTCCTATCTACCTTAAAACAAACCATGCTGATATGCACATATTCTTCAGCTAGTTCTACCTTATACTTTTTGCAGATTAAGGTTACTTAGAGAGAATGCACAAGTGCATGCCGTAACAGAAAAACCAGAAGAGCTCGAATTATGTCATCCTTCTTCCCAGCATGCTCAAATTATGCCTTCACAAATATTAGATAGATTATTATTCTTAAACTATGAGACGCACCAACAGAGAGCTTGTAAGGTGTAAGACTAACACGATGAGCACTACATTGCAGCACCTATTAGCCCTTGAGTCCAAAAAGGCTAACTTTGGACAGACGAAAAACAATAGATATCCAGTGATATTGGTTAAAAAAAATGTCATGTAAATCAAAGAAAACCTAAACCAAAAAAGTGAAGAAAAGTTAACCTCTGAGATTTTGGGAGGTAGCAACAAACATGAGAGTAAATGAATATTGATAGTAGAAGATTTAAACCAACCAAATGAAACAGTCTTCCTTGACTCACTCAATATTGAAAATGTATCGGCATGATGAATTTTTTTCTTTTGACCCTACTAGCATTTATTTTTTTTATTTCCAAACTATTAATAACAACTCTTGATGTGTTTAGTTAAATTTGAGTGGGTACTGAAAGAGAGAGGCAAAACCAAATGTAAACAGCAACTCAAGTTAAGAGAATTTTTCAATGTCACATTTTATCAAACACATGACATTCAAGGTATTTTCCCTTACTTATTTTAGCTTGATGAACTTCCCACCCCAAAATTTTAGGGTTTAACAAGTAAAATTGAAATTGAGAAAACAACTCATTGCATTTGAAATATTTGGCGTACAAATAAAATTGTATAAGGGACCGATAATTTAAGAGCATGAAAGTGAAGAAAAGCAAAGCTAAAGTTAGAAAAATAAACATGAAAATCGTAGAGCTAAATGAACAAACTTATCTATTGTGAATAATAGCAAGAGCAAGAAGATGAAATGTACCTCCGTAAAGGTAGAACAGAAACATGAAATGCATTAGAAGAAGAAGAAGCCACCAAAAAGAAACATTTTCAAAAGCATAGAAAGTGAGAAGAACGGAGAAGAAGATACCGAAATGAAGGGGGAAAAAAGCTCAAAAAAATTTGGACCATTTCTCGATTTGTGCGTGTCATCCTTGCGCAGGGGCCATGCTAATCTTCTCTGTATCGTTCCAATTTTATCGGATGTCCCCGAAGGGACAAATATTTGTGTGATGTAGCGTTATATAAACTCTATAATATCAACGAATATAGTCGGTGTGGTACTTGATTAGGTCACAAACAAAAAAACACTTCTCTGTTCCTCTATTCAGCCACAATGCGAAAGCGAGCAACATAGATGCAGTTTTTTCATCAGCTCTTGTTTCAAAATGAATGTTCTTCCCACAACGAAGTATGCAGAGTACAGCAAATCTTTTCTTTTCTTTTTTACAATTTTTTATTTTATTATCTTTTAAACATTTTTTTATGTACTATAGTCTCAACTAGTAGGCACTACTCCTTTCATTACTATTCGGAAGCTATTTTTTCTTTCAAATTTCAATAATAATTATTATATTTTTATGAGTTAAATAATTTCCATAAAATTTTAATGTTATATTCTTAACTTTTATAAAAAAAAGTTCTTCTATTTATAATATCTATAAATTTTTTTTTTTTATTTTTCTGTTTTTATTTTTAGAGCAATTTATTGTATATCTTTTTAATTTTTTTAATTATATTTTGCAAACATCTTTAGATATTATTACAAGAATCTCTTTCGTAAAAATATAAATATCTTTATTAA
>JBBPBR010000006.1:5018958-5029427 GCA_037974775.1 Cicer pinnatifidum | reverse complement strand
TTTTTTCTATAAATCATATACGTGACAAATATTAATTATCGATCAATAAGTTAAAAAATTATCTTTTATGAATCTTGGTACAACATCATTTAGGTATAAAGGCAAGGTTTAGATTTTTCCTAATGAGTCAACTCTATATTCAGCTAGTGGTTAAGTGAATATGTCAGTTCATTGGTGTTCAATGTCTAGAGATTGGATATTTAGTATTCTTTTTTGAACAAAATTCCTAATGATATGATGTTTGATTTCTATGTGTTTGGCTTTAGAATGTATGATTAGATTATTGGTTAGACAAATGATAGAAGTATTGTCACAAAAGATTAGAATGTTACTCTTAAGAATCTTGTAATCTTACAGTTGATGTTTCATCCATAGCAATTGAGAACTGCAATATATTGCTCAAATGTACTCAACATTTGTTGTTGACATTGCAATTGTACTTTGTCTCATACTTGACCACGAGAAATGGTACTTTGTTTTCATCATAATCAACATCAAAATAGCCACTTAATTTGTTTTTAGTAGATTTCTTTTAGAAATAGATAAGGTTGGTAGTACCTTTTAAGTTTCTAAAGATACTCTTAACAACAATTAAATGAGACTGTGTTGGATCAGCCTGAAATCTTGCACACACAAACACTAAACACAATATTAGGTCTGGAGAAAGTAAGGTAAAGAAGCGATCTAATCATTCCTCTATATGTTTTCTAGTCAATGTTATGGCCTAATTCATCATTTTCAAGTGAACAGGTAGGATGCATTGGTGTAGCAATATGTTTACAATCATTCATTTTCAACTCCTTGATAAGCTCTTTTGTATATTTGGTTTGATGAATGTATATCCCTTTTTTATTTTGCTGAATTTGTATTCCAAAGAAGAATTTAAGTTATTCCATCATACTCATTTGAAATTCAAGCTGCATCGACTTAGCAAATTCTTGACAAAGAGTGTCATTAGTATATCCTAAAATAATGTCATCGACATATATTTGAATGATAAGAATGGCATCTCCTATTGATTTTCTAAATAGGGTGTTGTCTACTTGTCCTATTTCAAAATCAAAAAAAATTAAGCAAGAAGTCACTTAGTCTATCATGCCACGTTCTAGGTGTTTATTTTAGACCATACAATGATTTCTTAAATTTAAATACATGGTCTAGAAATTCATAACTTTCAAAACCTAGGGGTTGCTTAACATAGACTTATTCACTTATATACCTATTTCGAAATGCACTTTTAACATCCATTTGAAATAATGTAATATTATTATATGCAGCAAAAGAGAGTAGGATACGAATAGCACTAACCTAGCCACTGGACCAAATGTTTTAGTGTAATTAATGTCTCCATGATGACTATACCCTTGTGCAACAAATGTAATCGTTCAGTATTTATTGGTATTTTAAATAAATAAAACTAGAGAAATCAAACAAAACAAACACTAGTGGTCTAGTGGTAGATAACTGCATATTAATGTAGAGACCTGGGTTCGATTCCTAACTAGTGTACAATTACAAAGCAATGATGAATTCGCTTCTGATGGTGGGTCCATCACTACCTGAACTATGAGATGAAAATAAGCGTATTTGAGCTTCTTTTAGACTTTCAATTAATAAAGAAAATTAAGAGGTCAACGCAAATAGGAAATTCAATATAGTTTATGAACTTTCCTATCGACTAGACCTTAACCAGTTACAATAAGATATGTCTAATACCGAGAACACCTTTTTTCAATGAAAAGTAAATGAAAAATCATAGGAGTAAAGAAATATAAAAATCAACGATTTTTTTGGGTGCTATTTGTAATTTTTTTTAATGTTTTTTTAGTTGTTGTAAATATACACGTCACAATCTAGTTTATGAACTTTCTTTTAGACTTTCAATTAATAAAGAAAATTAAGAGGTCAACGCAAATAGGAAATTCAATATAGTTTATGAACTTTCCTATCGACTAGACCTTAACCAGTTACTATAAGATATGTCTAATACCGAGAACACCTTTTTTCAATGAAAAGTAAATGAAAAATCATAGGAGTAAAGAAATATAAAAATCAACGATTTTTTTGGGTGCTATTTGTAATTTTTTTTAATGTTTTTTTAGTTGTTGTAAATATACACGTCACAATCTATGGGAGGGCAGTCAAATAATGTTGAGGACGTTTTGTTCAAGATAACTCAACTTTTAAACAAAATTAGAAAAATAATTGGCTATACATTACATAATTTATGGTCGAACACCGATATATCAAGATTTGTTTCCCTTGTACATTAAAGAGTTTAGAAAAAAGAAACTTTATCTTAATTTCTTCTCTTAAATTCTCGTGATAACATCTTTCACTTATGCGTTGTAAAAAATAAGTTTTTTGAAATAATCAAATAGTAAGTTAAGACAAAGTTCCTCATTAAAGTAGAGTTATTGTGAACTTGTTGCAACAAAAATAGTTCAAGGGGAGAGTAGTTCAAGTTATCAAGAAGACCAACCAAGGTGATGTCAAACATAAGAAAGACAAGGGTAAATTCAAGTGGTACAAGAAGTATGATTCTGATGAAGGGGCTGGAAATTCAAGAAACCAAAACAGAAGTGATAGCAATAACAAGAATTCGAATGGCAAGAAGAAATTCAACAAGAAAGGAATTCAATGTTACAATTATAAAAAATGGGGGAGTTTTGCAAATGAATGTAGATCCAAGAAAGTCCAAAGAGACGATGATGAAGCTCAAATGGCAGCTAAGGATTCAGACTCAAATGAGGTGTTATTAATGGCTACAACAAAGTCAGATGATGACTGTCTAGAGTATTGATACCTTAACACAGGATGTTCAAGTCACATGACTAGCCATAAAGATTGGTTTGTAACTATTGATGAGAAGGTGAAAAGGGAGATCAGTTTTGAAGATAATAGTTCAGTAACTGCATAAGTAGTAGGAAAGGTGTTGATTCAAATGAGAGATGGCAAACAATCATTCATATGTGATTTCTTATATATGCCAAACATGAAAAACAATCTGCTAAGCCTTGGAAAGCTGCTTGAAAAAAAGGTATATTCTATGAAGATGGACCATGGTGAAATGATGATTTTTGATAGTTCAAGTAGATTAATCTAGAAGGCACCACTGTCCAAAAATAGAACCTTCAAGATTGATATCTAGATCAGTGAGAATAAGTGCCTAGCTGCTGAAATTAAGAATGAAGATTGGTTGTGGCATCAGAGGTTTGGATATTTGAATTTCAGAAGCCTTTAAATGTTGGAGAATGTTTCCAAATTGAAATAGCAAAGGAGTTGTGTGAAGAATGTTTCCAGGCCAAACAACATATAAACTTATTCAAGGTTGAAGTGTCAACTCGATATTCGAGAATGATGGAGATAATGTTCTCTGATATTTGTGGTCCTTTTGAATAAGTGTCAATAGGAGGTAATCATTACTTTGTATCATTCATTGATGATTTTACAAGGAAAATTTGGGTCTATCTAATCAAGAAGAACAATGAAATGTTGATTATGTTTAGAGGGTTCAAGTTGATGACATTAAAACCAAGTGGTTGCAATCTTAAAGTGATTAGGACATATGGAGATGGTGAGTATCAATACCAGGAATTTCATGAATTATGTGACAACGAGGGAATGATTCATGAAGTAACTGCATCATATACACCACAACATAATGGAGCTGCATAAAGGACAAATAGAACCATTCTTAATATGGCAAGAAGCATGCTGAAAGGGAGAAAGATGCCTCCCAAATTCTGGGGAGAAAGCAGTTTCAACAACAATATACATTTTGAATAGGTGTCCAACCAAGAGTTGGGCACTAGGACACCTGAAGAAGCTTGGACCGGAAGAAAGCCAAATGTGAATCACTTAACAGTGTTTGGTTCATTGTGTGACACCCTAAACACCAAAATAATATATAATAACCTTATACAATAATTTTGTTTTTTTATAATTCGCAACGGATAAAGAAATATTTTTTCAAGGAAATAAATCTTTTATAACTACTTTAGGATATCATATTTCTCAAAATTCAAAAGGAACACTTTAAATTTTTTCCTCTTATAAAATAGTACAATCTCCATGAACTTGAATTAGCTAGAATTTCTTAAATTAATTCCAAAAGTTTACTAGTACTTATAAGATTTTCATACAAAAAGTTATTTCTAATTAAATAAATAAAAATACAACTTATGACTCTTATTCCAGTATCACCTATCAAAGTGGGGCTTCTCCTAAACTTGAACTTTAAGACTCATTAACTTGTAATAACGGCGATTTTAAAAAAGCAGGGCAAACCCAGTCAAACACAAACAACGAATGAGGTGAGTTTTGAAATCATGTTGATAGTATAATATAAGTAAGAAGAATATGTAATTAATCATAAATAAGTCGTATCATTATGCAAACATTTTTCAAGGAAAAACATCACATTATAAAGTCTAAATCACTCAACAAAAATCAATATATTTCACTATAACATCAAATCATCTAAGAGAAATTATTATCGCACACGATATATATTAATCATAAGAAGACAATCACAAGAAAATGTAATGTTATGCATAAGCTTAGACTCTACTTCACAATATGGTAGCTTTATAACTCTGAAGTATAGTTAGGAGGCTTGATACTATTCCACCATCTCGGTGGACATACGATTCAAATTGGCCCTGCCCTTATAGATCCCCCAACTCAACTCGAGATACATGTACGCAATACTCGAGGTAAATGTGTGTTGCATGGTAGCTCCTGACATTTGGAGTGCTACCTCCAAGTCACCTAGGAATTCCCCCACCTGAATACCTCCAAGGTCTAACAATCTTGCCTTAAGGCTCAATAGCAGACCGCCACGACCAAGTTCATTTAGTTGTACTTTCCCGAAATCACTAGGCTTGTCAGACCTACCTATATAATGACAAAATAATCTCCACTTAACAAATTTTTAATATTAATTTTATTTCATCGTTAGCCTATGATACTCCATTAAGACCTTTATCTCACACAAAAATTGGAATCACCATTATTTCATCACCTATCGGGTTACTTCAATATTTTCATCACAAATTTATAACATCACTATCATTAATCACACATCATCATTACATAACTTCATCACGAATTTATAGCATCACTTTCATCAATCATACCTCATCACAATAAGATTAATCATACATCATCATCATCACATAAACTTATCACAACGAATCCATATTTTATTATCACAACACATAAACTCATCTAATCAAACATATACATAAAATTAATTCGACACTCGATATAACAATAATATCAAATACCACACATTTACAGAAAATAAATCAATACAAATAGTTCTATTCTATATTTTAATCTCAATATTTTCATATTTTCACATTAATTAATTTATCCCTCAAAGGGATATTGGCGTACGTCGCGAGCCCCAGATGAATCGTTGGGAAATATAGTTTTCTCGTTCATCTCACAATATATTATACTCATAAATTCTAACGCTCTCTCACCCTTTACCTTATTTCGACGCTTTCACACATGAATACGATTTCACGAGCAAACAACATTTGTCCTTTGACTTTTTGTCCTTCAATCGATCTAACTCGACAGTTTATAGGTGAACGTCAATATAAATTATGAGAAGACACTCTAAAAATTAAATTTCGAAATCAGTCATGGAATCTTACCATAAATCAGAAAACCAGTTAGTAGATAATATAGCCACTTTTAACACAACCGTTTTGGCGCTGGTTTCACTTAAATCAGACTTATAGTTAAGAAGAACGATGCAAAATAACAAATTCCACAAAACGGAGAAGTCCGATATTTTATAAAGAAATTGAGATTGTTAAAAATATGAGAAAATGTGTTTATTTGATTAACTAAATGAATAAAACAACATACTAAAATTGGAGCTAAAACAGATAATATTTTCTAAAACAGTTATCGATGACTGCTATCATTTTTCCTTCCTTTTTTTTCTTCTCAATGTCTAGGTGTTGTTGCAGCTGAAAGCGTGTCCTGTCCTCTCTCTTTCGCATACCCTTATATTATTTTCAGTTAAATTTTTTATTTATTTATAATTAGAGTTTATTCTAGCATATGGGTCTAACCTAAAAAAAATATACATTTTACTTATTTCTTTTATTTATTTTTTTAAAATGAAATCAACAACTACTAAAACTAATGTTTTATTAACATTTTTTAATATGATTTAATTCGTAAAATTTTACTAATAAAATAATTAAAGTAACTAATCTTTTAAAATATATTAATGACCAAAACTCTCATATTCAAAATAATCACTATAATTATACTTATTTTTCAAAATACTCGCTTAAAAAACTACCATCATTAGATAATAGTCAAAATTATAAAATAAATAAATATAACATCAACACCTTATATTAATTATTAAATAGTAATAAATATATATATAAAATAACCATGTCATAACAAGTAGAAACAAGTAGAAAAAATTAAAGGGAATCAAGCACAATATTACTACTATCTCAAGATAATTATTTATATAGTAAATAATTAAAATAAGAGATACTCATAAATAATTAAAATGTAAATATGTGCACCTTTAACATTAGTCAAACATATAAGAAAATATCATATTAATTATAAACTCACATATACACGTAAAATCGTCTAAATTTTTATTCATTAAAATATTTACATTAAAATACTATTATTTTTAGAAGAATATATGAAATATATAATATTTATTATTTACATCACTCATTTAGTCAAATATGTACAAGATTAACACATCATACAAAATACACATATAAAGAAAATTAATAATAAAAATGATCAACATATATTCTAAAATAATTTTAACACCAAATGAATTATCTAAAATCCTATTTAATTAATAAAATAGTTTATTATGAAATTTAAGGTGTTACACATTGTGCTTTAGACATGTGTCAGCTCAAAATAGGAGGAAGCTTGATGATATGGCTAAACAAATGGTGTTGTTGGGTTATGATGCAACTGGAGCTTACAAGTTGTAAGCTCCAAACAAGAGTGTGGTGGTAATAAGTAGGGACATACTGTTGGATGAATCAAGAGAATGGGACTGGAAAATGAGTGAAGCCAGCTCGAGCGGTGCAACAATCCCAGACAGACCAGTCACCTCCATCAATCCAGACATTAGGGCAGTAGTAGTGGAACTGAGTGAGGGCCAAACAACAGGGACAACAAGTAAGTCAACTTGAGAGAAGATCTGAAAGAGCTTTAGTCATATTACAACTATACGAAGTGACATATGATTCAGCCATCAATGCAGATGGAGAATTGACATATTTTGTTGTGCTTATTGAATCAGAACCAATAAGTGATGAAGAGGCATTGATTGATCCTAGATGGAGATTAACAATGGAGGAAGAACTCAAAGCAATAGAGAGGAACCAGACGTGGGAGCTGATGACTCTGCTAGTTAATAAGAGATCAATTGATGTAAAATGAGTATATAAACTAAAATTGAAGCCTGATGAAGAGATTGTTAGGTACAAGGCCAAACTTCTAGCAAAAGGACTCTTGCAGAAACATGGATTGGACTATGATGAGGTGTTTTGCCCCAGTAGTAAAAATTGAAATAGTGAGGATGGTAGTCTCAATGACCAACTACAAAGGCTGGTATATGCATTAGTTGGATGGCAAATCAACATTTCTCAATGGATCATTGGAGGAAGAAGTGTATGTGAAACAACCACCAGAATATGAGATAAGAGGCAAATAAGACATTGTATACAAGTTGAAAAAAGCATTATATGGCCTGAATCAACCCCTATGGCTTGGAACAAAAGGAATGATTGATACCTCATAGAGCAACAATTTGATAAGTTTGTGAATGAGCATAAAGTGTATGTGAAAAAGGCAGCATCAACACCTGCACTATTGATATTCCTTTATGTAGATGATTTGCTAGTGACTGGTAGTGATGGGGCGCAAATACATCAATTCAAGGACAAAATGCAAAATGAATTTGAAATGACATATTTGAGCACATTATTATACTTTCTTGGTATTGAATATGTGATAAAATAGAAGGGGGTCTTTATGAATCAAAGCAAATATGCAAATGATATATTAAAGAGGTTTAATATGCAAGAGTGTAATGGTTCAAGTACACCAACAGAAGCATGTCAGACACTGCCTAAGGAAGGCAATGATGAACTTGTTGATCCTACAACATTTAAGGAATTGGTAGCATTGTTGAGGTACTTATGCAACCCAAGATCAAACATTGCATGTAGTGTTGGGATGATTAGTAGATATATGGAGAATCCAAGAACACCTCACTACTTGGCAACCAAAAGGATTTTGAGGTACATTAAAGAAACAAGTGAGCTTGGACTGCATTATGCTAGAGACTAGACTGGAATTGATGTTGGACTAATTGTCTTTACTGATGTAGATTGGTGTGGAGATAAGGATGATATAAAGAGTACCATGGGCTATTTGTTCATGATCAATAACTCACCAATCTCATGGTGTTCGAAGAAGTAAAAGCATAGTAGCCTTGTCCACATGTGAAGCTGAATATGTGGCTGCATCAACCGGGGATTGCCAAGCATTATGGCAGGTTGAATTAATGACAGAATTGGGACTAAAGAGTGCTGAAGTAGTAAAGTGGAAGATAGATACCAAATCGACAATTGATCTACCAAGACATCCAAGTTTTCATGGAAGGCACAAGCACATAGAAACAAGGTTTCATTTCTTAAGGGTTCAAGTGATGAAAAGCAAGATAAAGTTGGAGCGTTGCAGTACCGATAACCAAAAGGCTGACATCCTAACTAAGAGCTTGAAGAGAGATAAGTTCCAAGAGATGGGGAAAAATCTTGGATTAACATCAATTGAATCACTTTGAATTAGGGGGCATGTTGAATGTAACTAAAAGTGATTTGTATTTAGTTAGAAAGGTTATTATACAATTAGAAGTAGTAAAGAAAGTTAGAATTATATTTTGAGAATTAATGCTCAAAACTGATATAAAGTCTGTAATACGGAGAACATTCTCCAGATGCAGTTAATCATGCTTCGTTTTTTATAATATCCTATTTTTCTTCTCTCTTCTTCTCAATTTCAATTCATCTCAATTATACAAATTTTCTAACAATAATAACTAACGTGTTAATGATGAGGAGAAAATTGAGGTGAACATTGAAAAAAACAATTAAGGGGACGATAGTGGAGAATGTAGGGGATGCGAATGAGGATAATTGTTGTGCATTCATTGAACAGAGAAAGAAAGAAATTTTGCATGTGACAATTCAATGCTAACTGCATGTGACAATTTAATGCTAACTGGATGTGAATTTCTAGGAGGTTTAATATTAAGTCAAAATTCAAGTGGGAATGCAAATAAATCCTATTAGAACTATACTTGTCAATTTCACGAGTCCATTAATTATTGGTCTTAGCCCACATATTAGAGGGATCAAAAAAATTTATAGTTAAAAAATCTTAGAAAACCCTAAAACTAAAAAGCTCCTAAAATTTTGAAGGGCTATGGGCTATTTTCTTTAAAAATATATTTTAAAAAAAATATTGACAAAATTATTGTATTTTTTTTTTCAAAAGTTTTTTGATAAAAATTTTTTTATTCAAGAAAATAAAAATTCAATTTTTATTATTAAAAAAAAGAATTTTTATATTTTTTTTTATAAAATTTTCGAGAAAAAAATGCTTAAATTTTTTTTAAAAAAAATATTGGATCTATGAGCCTGTCACTTAAACCAATAAAAATAGTGAAATAATGGGTCGTAACTTTAAAAATTTCATTTCAGACTTAATATTAGGAATTTAGTAGGACATTTTTTAAAGAGGTTTTGGACTTTGGAGGCTTTTATGACAGTGCTAATTAGAACATGGGAATTGTACCATGCACCCCCCACTTTTACCTACCACCCCCTTAGTCATATGAAAAAGACTATATTACCCTTAGTTTCATATATAAAAACCTAAAAAAAAATTCCAGTTTCATTTTTCACCCACTTCCTTCGAAACTTTGAAATATTCGAAGTTGACCCTACCAAATCTTCGAAAGTTTGAAATCTCCAAAATTAAAAAGTAAGACAGAACTCGAACATTTCAAATATTCGAAACTGTTTTTTTACCAAATTTTCGAAAGTTTCTACGATGATGAAAGTTTCGAAGTATATTTTTCCCATAAAAAATGAAACTTTTGAATGTTTCGTTGAACAAGAAAGTTTCGAAATACAGAAACTTTCAAAACTTTCGAAGAATATAAAAGTTTCGAAAAGCAAAACTTTACAAAACTTTCGAAATTTGTTCTGTTTCGAAAGTTTGATATTCATGGAAAGTTTCGAAATGCATTTTTATTAGTAATAAATTGATAGTAATAAATAATAATAAATTTATAGTAATAAATTAATAGTAATATATTTATAGTAATAAATTTAATATCTAATTTCAAAGTTTTAGTAATTTTTATAAAAAAATTGAAA
>JBBPBR010000006.1:4964544-4982797 GCA_037974775.1 Cicer pinnatifidum | reverse complement strand
GTAATCTAATGACATTATACTATTGTTTTCTTTATTATCGTTATTATTTTGATTATTGGTTTGTTTCCTATGATATAAAACGAAATAGGTAAAATATGTAATTTAACTTTTTAATATAAATGACAAAATCTCTTACATCCATCCAAAATACTTAAAAAAATCTTATAAAACATATTATTATTTTTTTTGAAAATTATAAAGATGAAGAGAAATATTGTAACATATACTTGATTAAAGCAAAATTTAGCGGAAAAAAATACAAGTTCATATCTAGCTCCAAACAAAATGATAAAGAGTCGTTTAAAAGAATGAATTTGACATGTAATTGATTTTTTTTTATTTTTTTTTCTGTCTTTCCCATATGTTATTCCTTATAAATGAATTTATAACTATAAGTATTGATCATTCTAGCAATCTAGCAACATAAAGGTTAAAAATTATTGTTATATATCAACAATTATAATACTAGAAAATTATAAATAAAAAAATACTAATATCTCTATATAAAGTTGAAAATCAAAACTGTGACGTGACATGAAGTTGTGACGATAAAATAGAGACGATAACTATGAAGTCCGAGTACAGTGTAATGGTGAAGATAAAATGCAGACGATGACTATGAAGTCCGAGTAGATAAAATGGAGACGATGATTGTGAAGTCGAAGGAAGAAAAAATGTACAGTTGAAAGTGTTGACTAAGGGATAGTTTAAAGTCCACAGTGATTAGGGCATAGGAATATAAAACGCTAAATAGACATGATTTTTATATTTTGTAAATACGCTTTAAATATTTACAAAATTGTCACTGTCCTCGTTTTATAAAGTCATTTATCTAATTAACGGAGTTAAACATAGTTTTAAATATTTACAAAATTATTACCGCCTCATTTTATTAAGTCATATACTCAATTAAACGACCTAACTATATTAAAAACTTAATTGTCTATTGGTGATTTAACTCTGAGTGTTCTTCATATCTATGCCAGGATATAAAATTTCTATCCAATTTTAATCAAGAAAACTTGTATTTTGACTTGTATTAGGTTCCATGGTTTTGGTAGGTAGTATTGGAGGCTAAATTTTCTATTTGAAAATGTTGGTACCCTAAGTTTTCCTTTGACTTTAGATGAGGCAACAATGAAGACCACTTTTAGTCATTTTCAAGAATATTAGTGAAGTATGTTTAAATTTTGAATTACGTGTTATTGTTGAGTTCGATTTTTGTGTTGACGTTGATTATGAGAAAATCTATTTGTTTTATTATATCATGTCAAATGTTATATAAGTGATATATGAGAATATAAAGCAAGTTACTAGTAGCTTTTTTCCTAATAAAAGTTCAACACGCATGTTTTTCAACCGCACACCATTGAACAATAGGGAGCCACTAGTCGGTCAAACCTTTAAAATTCCAATTCATTATCTCCAAGGGACATTGGACTGATCTAAGCCATAAAAATAATAGTAATAAAAACAAAGGGACATTGTCTTCTTTCCAACATTGTATACTAGTATTAGTCGTAGGCTGTTTGCCATTTGCTTGATGTCTCTTTCTTTCAATTTATAGATAGAAAACAAAGTTGAATCCAGATTCCTTCTCGAACAACACAGAGAAACATAGCAAGGTCTAGATAAATTTGAGTGTAGATGATTTCTAAGATTTAATTTAATTGATAAGCGCTGTGAATATTATATTTTGAATTCAAATTCACAATCTTATAGTTTTGTGAGTTTTTTTTTTATTATTTTATTTAAAGACAAAACAAAATTTAATTGGAGATGAATCAACTTATAATCGTCATTATATATTTATTATTATAAAATTGAGATTTAATATATTGTTTTCTTTATTTTCATTTGTTCACAATTTTAGTGGTCTATTTTTTCAAAATATAAAACTCATTGTACCTTTAAATTTGAGTACATATATTTTTGCTATTGTGTTATGTTAGTTAATAAAGGAGAAGTCACTGGGTGATGTAAATATTTTTTTTAAAATATGATGGTTGTATCGGCGTTTTAAGTTTTATTTTTTTCAAATCATACTTTAATAGTATAAAACATAAAATAATAAAATTTAATTCAGATGTGTATTGATACACCACTTTGTGACTTATTAATTGTTATTCAACTTGACATACAGAAATAATAACAAAACATATATTTACTTTTTATTAATTTATTTTAGGCAAAGTAGAAGCTCCATTATCTCTCCCACGACCATTCCAATGGGGGTATTTTGTTGGGGAGAAATGTCAAAAAGTATTTGTTAAACAAAGTTTTAAATACGACATTTCTTTCCGTGCGAATTCCACACATTTTTCAATATAAAAATATTAAAACGTAATGATATAGACTTATTAAAATGTAAAAAAAAATATTAAAATTTAAATGTAAATTTAGCATTTTTTTGTTGCAAATTATTGTAAATACTATTGGATAATTTGAAAAATGTTTATAACTAATCACAAAAAGTAAAATTGTTGTCGGTGAATGTATAATTGAGAATATGTAGAATAAGTGACAATGAATAAAAGAATGGGTAAATCAATGAATTTAAATCTATTATATTTTTTAAAAGCTAATAAGAATTTATAAATTTATACAATATTGATTTACGTATATAGTGTAAGTCTCGTTGCATAAATGAGTATAAATCTTTTGACGTAACATTAATTTTTCATTTGTTTTCAAACTAATTATTGAATTTTTATTTATTTTTATTACAAAATTATTTATTTTTTAATATAATAATAAAAAATTATTAATTACATATTTTTCTATCAATTTACAAAAGGTTGTCTTGTTTCCAACGTAGCCCTTTGTCATTGGCGGCATTCTATTTGCTCGCAGTCTCTTTCTTTCAATTTAGTTACAATAGAAAACAAAAGAGATTTTTTTTTTTCTTTGAAAGAAAAAACAAGAGCTCTTATATTTTCAATCCCTCTAATGGGAGTATAGGACAAACTAACTTGAGTTGTTTAAGTTATCTTGTGTGGGTCCAATTTGCTGCATATATATATTTAAACAATTTGTAGAAAAATCTTAATTAGTTTTTTTTTTTTTTTCCAATGGTTATTACAATAAGAAACATGTATTTAATTTCACTAATTTATATATTTTTTAGTTGTACTTAATCTTGATTCAAATTTAAATATAAAATTAATAATAAATGATAAAAAAATTTAAAAAAAATATAATCACGTTGTATTAAAAAAAAAATCATTAACTCATTCTAGTATTTAACCGCTTCCTTTTTTTTCTTCTACGAAAACTATTTTCCTTCTCTCAATACCAAAAACATGACAAACCTTCTTCCTCTCTCACACACAACAACATGTTAAACATGTAGTATATGAAGTAGTTATTTTTGTTGTGATAATTTTCTGTTTGTGGTGAAACTAATAGTTAGACAGTTATGCTAACCTTTTTTTTAGTTTTTGTTGTTGTAATTCTTTCTCTCTCATTCTCTTGTATATATGTTGATTGGGTAGAATACTTGGTGAGGAGGGTAAGAGCTGAAACTCTGTAATTTCCTCAAATTGATTCTTGAATAAAGTGGACAAGGCAGTGCTAAGTTCCATAGACGTAGATCACATTGTGGCTGAACTCTGTCAACAAACGTATACGTACTTATTCTTTCAATTTTCGTGTGAAGGTGAACCTTGTGCAATGAAGAATATTGAGATTTTTCATAACAGGTTGGGAGTTAGAGTTTTCTGGCAGATCCAATTGTTCAGAAATGCGCCCCATGCGCGTTTCAAGCGCACAATATCTTCGATTTGGTGTTTAGTGCATTTTGATTCCATTTTGAGTATGAATTTGGTTTTGGTGTCTTCATGAAAGTTGTAGCTATGAAAATTAGCTTTCATTTGCACTTGGTTTGACTTCAATGATACATCTACAACTATGAAAAATCTCAACATAGGTCATTTGATTTCTCATCAAAATTCAGCACTACACTAAAACAAAGAAACAACGAAAAACTACGAAAAATCTTTGCTTAATCAAGGAAATAAGAACATAAACATTTCATTTTATCCAAGAACTAAGATCAACATAATATATCAAATAACTCCTTAAATTAACTAATGATTAAAGATAAATAAGACTAAAAACAATGAAAAATATGCATATGATGAAGAGTCATCATTAATTCATAATACTTGTTATCTCGTCAACATAAGTCTCTCAATAACTATTGAAAATAAGACACCTCAAGAAGTGTGGATTGGTAAGCCAACAAACTATTCAAATCTTAGGATATTTGGATGCACAACGTATTACCATGTAAATGAAGTAAAACTAGAACCCAAAGCAAAAGAAGGCTTGTTTGAAGGTTGAAGGGTACCTTGATGTGATGGAAGACTATAGAATTTGATCCAAAGAGAAATGAAAAGGCATATTCAATAGAGATGTGAAATTCAATGAAATTGAATTGTTAGGTGACTCACATAATGGTGGAGCCAAAGGAAAAATTCAAACAAAGGAAAACATACTAGTGATCAACCTGGCCGGAATCAGAGTGAAGGAGGGCAAGAATTATCAAGCTCTGGTGAAGAAGTTGACCATGACTCTCTTCAGTCCAGAGATAGGGAGATGAGGGTCTTCAAAGCTCCAAACAGATTCAACCATGAAAGCATGACAACTTATGCTCTTCACACTACTTTATCCTTTGCAAATAATGATCCAAGATCCTATAAAGAAGCAGTCCAGTGCAAAGACCATAAGGAGTGACAACTAGCAATGATAGAGGGGGTGGAATCACTTCACAAGAACAAGACTTACAAGTTGGTGAGGAAGACTTAAGACACGAAGTTGGTGGGTTGTAAATGGATATACAAAAGAAAGAAAGTGAAGCATTTCTCAATTAGGATATTGTTGGCAATGGTAGCTCAATTGGGAATGCATCTTGAACAAATGGATGTTAAGACAACCTTCTTCCATGGTGAGCTTGAAGAACAAATTTTCATGAAGGCAACCTGAAGGATTTGAGGAAAAGAACAAGGAGGATTATGTATGTTTGCTCCAAAGGTCTTTATGTGGACTAAAATAATTCCTAAGCTGATGGTACAAAAGGTTTGATAGTTTTATTTTTAGCCTTAAATATAGAAGAAGCAATCATGATAGTTGTGTCTATTATAAGAAGTTGGAAAACCATGATTACAATTTACATATACTTACTTCTATATGTTGATTACATGTTGATTGATAGTAAAGACATGGTCAATATAGACAAACTAAAGGAAATACTCCAATCTGAATTTGAGATGAAAAACCTAAGTAATGCTAAAAATATTATAGGTCTGGAAATCAAATGAAACAATGATACTGGAACTATGCACATAACTCAGGAAGGCTATGCAAATAAGGTGGTTCAAAATTTTAAAATTGGGGAAGCTAAATATGTAAATGTACATATTGCACCTCATTTCAAACTATCATTAGAAGATTGTTCAAAAACAAAATATGAACACAAGGAAATAATGGAAGTGCAGTAGAAAGCTTAATGTGTGCAATTGTCTGTACTAGACCTAACCTGGCCTATCTAGTTAATCTTGTGAGCAAATTTAAAGGGAATCCATGAGCTCAGTATTGGCATGCTTTAAAGCACATCCTTAGGTATCTCAAAAGATCAACAAAGGTTGGACTGAAGTATAGACGAGAGACTCATTCTTTAGGTGGAGCTTTGGGATATGTTGACACTAACTTTGTTGGTGATAGAGAAAAGAAAACGTCTTTGACTGGATATGTGTTCACTCTATTTGGAAATACTGTTAGGTGAAAGGCATCCCTGCAACATGTTGTAGCTTTGTCAAGCACTAAAGCATAATACAATGGTGTAACCGATGCTATTAAGGAAGCTCTATGGTAAAAAGGCATGGTTAATGAGCTAGGAGTATCACAAAATAGTATCAATGTGATGTGTGATAATCAAAGTGCCATTCACTTGTGAACAAACCATGTGTACCATGAGAGAACCAAACTTATTGATAAAAGACTCTATTGGATTAGAGATATCACAATTAAAGGAAAAGTGCAAGTTATGAGGGTGCACGCGGTTGAAAATGCAGCAGACTTCATAACTAAATTAGTTCCATTAAGCAAGTTTACTCATTGCCTAAACTTGTTGAACATTGATGCTGGTTGAACATCATTAGACATGGACAACAACATTTACTTTGTTAAAGGTCAATAATTCATATGTTAAGGTGGAGATTATTAAGCATGTGGCATATGGAGTTAGTTATTTTTGTTGTGTTAGTTTTCTATTAGTGTTGAAACTAACAGTTAGGCAGTTAAGCTAACTATTTTTTTGTTTTTCTTTTGTAATCCATTCCCCCTTATTCTCTTGTATATAAGTTGATTGACTCAACAAATAAAAACACAATGTGCAACAGTTTTTGCATAAGATTTTGGGGAGAGTTATGATCAAACAAGGGTGCACTAAGGGACAAGGGTAGAGCACTTGGTGAGGAGGGTGTGAACTGAAACTCTATAATTTCTTCAAATTGATTGATTCTTGAATAAAGTGGACAAGGCAGTGCTAGGTCCCAAAGATGTAGGTCACATTGTGGGTGAACTCCATCATTAAACGGGTGTATTCTTATTGTTCTTATTCTTTCAATTTTCGTGTGAATGTGAGTGAAGGTGAACCTTGCGCAAGGAATAATATTGAGATTGTTCATAATTGGTTGGGAGTTAGAGTTTTTTAGTTCAACAAAATAAAATATTGTTGTTAAATTATTAAGTTTTCACTTTCTTGCATTGCTTCTTCAAGCAACATCCCTTAATTTTAAGTAATCACACTTGCCACCTAGACACTCTCCAATGGTTAAAAACGTTAAACATCCAAGTTTAAAAAATAAGCAACGGATAAGTTCCCATTGAAGATGTTCTAATTTTTCAATCTCATTTAATATATTTCATTTTTTTTCTATTTGTCTTCATATCAAGTCATTAATATAACACATCTATTACATTATTCTCCTTTTTCTTCTTGTTTTTCTCAGGGTAGAAACAAATTTAGAAATGTGTTAGACAAGCGTCAAAAATTTTAATCATAAATGATACATATTAAAAATTAAAAATAATAATTGGATGTTTTAACATGAACCATCTATTTTTATTTAAAGGTGTATATAAATTTCTCACTCTTATATAAAAATCATTCTCATTATATTTATTAACTAGAGATGGGTTTTCTTTAGGAGTAACTCTTATAAGAGTCACTCCGCATTATAATTATTTATATATATTATATTTTATTAATTCAATTGTCAAATCAATAATAATAATTGATTAGATCAAATTTAAACAATTTTATAAAATTTTATGACACTTTATCATGTAAGGGTCATTCAATGAACAATATACTTTAAAAATATATATAAGATATTAACTATAAAATCATGTAACTACAAATATTCAATTTATATAGTTCTTTTATACATGATTATTAAGATGATATAAATGATAGACTTAGTCTTTGTTTGATTATTCAGTTTGTTTAATAAGTCCAAGTATTAAGGGAAATCTAATCTTTTGGATTTTGTTTACTGATTTGATTCTTTTCATTACATTATAGGGCTGTTAGATGTGGTTACTTATTTATTCTCTCAATCATTTTGTACTAGAAATATATAGCCTTAATTTTCTATCATTCAATAAAATATTCCTTCCAATTGGCTATTGGCTATATTATTCTTTGAGTTTTAACAATTGGTATCAAAGCTCTATAAAGGGTATGATTGTGTGAAAGGGTGTGAGTGAAACAAAGAGAGAGATGAATGTGAACATCAAAAAAGTTTATGCAACCTTCTATCTCAAGATTCGATGGCCATTACGATTATTGGGCGATGACAATGGTGAAATTTATGAGAAGTAAGGAGATGTGGAGTTTGGTGGATGAAGGAATCCCGACACCAAAAATTGGGACGTCGTCATCAAATGAGGCATAGAGAAAGATGGTGAAAGAAGCCAAACTCAAAGATTCAAAGGTCAAAAACTATATATTCCAAGCAATAGATAGACAAATTCTAGAGACAATTGTTCACAAAGGGACGTTGAAGACAATCTGGGATTCAATGAAACATAACTATCAAGGATCAACTAAGGTGAAAAAGGCTCAACTTCAGGCACTAAGAAGAGAGTTTGAGCTTATCACCATGAAAGAAGGAGAAAAGGTAGACAATCACATGGGTCGAACCTTGTCTACAGTAAACAAAATGAAGTCAAATGGTGAGACAATAGAGCATAGTACAATGATCAGTAAGGTACTTAAATCTTTGACTCCCAAATTGAATTATGTTGTCTGCTCAATAGAGGAGTCAACTGATTTAAGTACGTTAAGGATCGATGAATTGCACGAGAGTCTATTGGTTAAGGAATAGAGGATGCATGGATAGAGTAGGCAGAGGCATAGGTCAAGGCGTGTTCAAAAGAAGACGTGGTTGAGGAAAGGAATACAACCTCTAAGAAAATCAATCATTGAGTGTTTCAAATGTCATAAGTTGGGACACTTTCAATTTGAATGTCCTGACTGGGAAAAGAAAGCAAATTATGATGAGTTAGAAAAAGAATATAAGCTTTTGCTGATGTCATATGTAGAGCATCATGAAACAAAGAGAGACAAGGTGTGGTTCCTCGACTAATGATGTAGTAGTCACATGACTAGGAACAAAGAATGGTTGATCTGGAAGAAGAGTTTAGCTGAATAGTAAAACTTGGGAATGACACAACAATGGCAGTGGTTGCAAAAGGAAGCATAAGCGTGGAAGTGAATGGCATAATCCAGGTGATTTATGATGTTTACTATATTCTTGAGCTTAAAAACTATTTATTAAGCTTGGGACAACTTGAAGAGAAAGGATTAGCTATTTTGATTCAAAATGGGACTTGAAAGTGTTTCATCCTAAGAGAGGTTTGATTATGCAAACTGAAATGAGTGGGAACAAAATGTTTGTTGTGTTAGTGTAACATCCCAAATTTCATTATAAACTATTTTATTAATTAAATAGGATTTTAAAGAAATTAATTTGGTGTTAAAATTATTTTAGAATATATGTTGATTAATTTTATGATTACTTCTCCTTATACGTGTGAGTTTTTTATGGTTTGATAACCGTATGAATTTGATTTAATGAGTAATATAAATTATAAATATTATATTTAGTTATTTAATTTATTTTAAAAAAATAATGGTATTTTAGCGAAAGTATTTTAGATGATAAGATTTTGAGTGAGTTTATATATAGATATGCATTAGATATTTGTGGTAATAGTTGTGTGTGTGTGTGTTAAACTACATAATAAATGTGTACATAGTTATATTTTAATTATTTAAGACTATTTCATATTTTAATTATTTACTTTATAAATAATGATTTTAAGATGGTAGTAATATTGTGATTAATTTCTTTATTTCTATATATTTTCTATGATATGATGGTTTTAAACGTATTTATTCGGATTTAGTAATAAATATAAATTATTTATATTATATTTAATTATTTTATCGTTTTGACTATTTCATAAATATAGTAGTATTTTATGTGATTCTATTGTAAAATAGTATAGTAATAATTGTAGTTAATATTGTGAATGAGTTTTTGTTATTAATGTATTTTAAAATAGTAATTACTTAAATTACATTCTATAAATATTAGTTTTGAAATATTGATAAAATGCTAGTATTGAAATTGTGTTAAAAAAAACAGTTTTCGTAATTGTTGATTTTATTTAATAAGAATAAGAATAAGAATAAGAATAAGAATAAGAATAACAATAACAATAACAATAATAATAACAGTAATAATAATAATAACAACAATAATAATAATAATAATAATAATAATAATAATAATAATAATAATAATAATAATAATTATAATAATAATAGTAGTAGATGTAGTAGTAGTAATAATAATATTGTCTCCATTTTATTTCTCATTTAGGTCCAACACTATGAAAGGAATACTGAAACTCTAGCTACTACTACAAACCCTATTTTACAAACCCGTTATAAATAAAACCAAAAATCCTAGCCACCATCCCCATCACCTCCTCTTTTTCGGCATCAAAAGCTTAGAACATATTTTCCTTATGAACGACTTTGTGGGGGCTTAGAGCTTTGTACTATGAAGGAAAGCGGCCAAGGTAAGGGTTTTCCCCACACAAATTATAGTTAGGCCGTTAGTAGAATGACATGAAATAAATAATCGTGATTACTTGTTTTTTAAAAGAAATAAATGTAGACTAATAAAACCCCAATGTTTTGTGAGATTGAATTTAATATTTGACTTATATGTAGTAAAGTATGAAGTTTTATGCGATATATGATCAAAAAGATTTAACTCTTATTATGTATATTGGTTGTAGTGTGAAATTGTATTGTTATATATGTTAAGGTGTTAATTTTTATGGCCTATATGATATCAAATTGTTGTCTCTATGTGTATGTGGTGAAAGTCATAATTTTTATCATTATTTGTCTATGAATATGTGATATTTATTATATGGATGTGTGTATGTGTTCTTAATGATGTATGAATGAGGTGATGATTTTAAAAAAGTGATTTTTGAATGCATATGGCATAATTCTTAGTGGGCTGTGTGGAAATATATCTATTTCATACTACATCTTCATGGCATGGCATATGCATCTTCGTGGAAGTTGCCTTAGTGGCAGGTGTGATTTTCTGTGTGGAAGTTGCCTTAGTGGCAGGTGTGATTTTCTGTGTGGAAGTTGCCTTAGTGGCAGGTTTATATCCGGATCATGTAGTTTTAGGAGCATTCATCATACATATGTTTTGAGATACAATTTATCGGTTTGTTGGAATATAACTATTTGATACTATATCTTCATGTCATGGCATATGCATCTTCGTGGAAGTTGTCTTAGTGGCAGGTGTATATTCGGATCATGTAGTTCTAGGAGCATTCATCATGCATATGTTTTGATATACAACTTATTAGTTTGTTCATTTTTTTCTTTTAAATGGGAAGTTTTTACGTTTATGAGTTTTGTGTTGTTCTTCTATATGTCTTGCTTTGGTTTGATGTGGATGATGGAAAAATATTGACCCTTACAACAACATTTTAGGTACTAGTGAGTTTGCGAAGATTCAAGAGTAGTTAGTGAGTATTGACGTATGGCGAACACGGGATAAACATGGGTTTTCTTTCAAGGAGATTTTGTAATAATGGAATTATCCAATATTTTTAAGCTCTTTTAATCTTTTGTCACAAATTGTTAAAATGTACTACAATTCTATGAATACTGAAGTGGTTCTCTTTTGATTAGAATAATCGTCTTCATATTATTTTAGTTTTTTAATAAATATTTTCTTAATGATATTGAATAACATGATTGTTACTAATTATGTAAAACGAATAAATGTTAATTATTCAAAAAAAAACAAAAGATTCATAAACTTTTCTAACAAATAAGTATTTTTTAAGTAACAATCTGGATTAAAAATCTGGGGTGTTACAGTTAGCCTCCATGGAAACAAAGAGCTCAATGTGCCTAAAGACTGAAGGAGTGGCTGACAAAGAAGCTCACATGTGGCACTACCGGTTTGGGCACTTGAATCACAAAGGATTGATAATGTTGTCTATCAACAAGATGGTAATTGACAAGCAATTGACAACAACCTATACCCCCAGTAGAACGGAGTTTCCAAAAGGAAGAACATGAGGATTATGAATGTTGTCCGATCCATGCTAAGTGAGAAACAAGTTCCCAAAACTTTATGGCCTGATGTTGTGTGCACATTAAAATCGATGTCCAACAACAGTAGTTCAAAATACAACACTAGAATAGGCATGTATTGGTAAGAAATCAATGGTGGAGTATTTTTGAATCTTCGACTGTGTAGAACAGTCTATGTGTCAGAGTAAAAAAGGAGCAACTTGGACGATAAGAGCAAAAAATGTACTTTTTTAGGAGTTAGTGAAGAATCATCAGCATGGATGTAATTTTTGAAGAAAAAGATAGTTGGGACTGGGGCATAACATACAAGGAAACCAAGGGAAATATATTAGAATGGGGTTATGGTATCATTGAAGATGAAAGTGATGATTAAATTGAAGAAAAAAGGGGTGAAACAAGAATTTCGAGCATCCACTCAAGTAGTAGTCTAACGGAGACAACCTCAAATGAGGAAAATCCGAGTACACCTGAAGTGCTTGATGCAATTGGAGAATTAGTTGAAGGGAGGAGAGCACGAGAAATAAGAGAACCAGGTTGGATGGCAATTTATGAAACAGGGGAAATACTTTCAGAGGAAGAGAATCTCAATGTAATGATGGTAGTAATTGATCCAGTTACATTTGGAGAAGCAAAAAAAAGCAAAATATGGAGGGAAGCAATGTTAACAACAGATGAGGCCATATGAAAGAATCAAACTTGGGAGCTTACAATATTGTTTAAAGGAGTAAAGAGTATTGGAGTTAAGTGGGTGTTCAAAACTAAGTGTAACGATGTTGGAGAAATAGAGAAATTCAAAGCAAGGTTGGTTGCAAAAGGGTATGCACAATGTCATGGGAATATATTACACTGAAGTATTTGCTCCAGTGGTGAGGCGTAACCTCATTTATTGGATACTTTCAATGACTGCTAAGTTTAGTTGGGAGGTCTTTCAACTCGATGTAAAGAGTGCCTTTCTTCACGGGGAACTCAAGGAGGAAGTTTTTGTGGAACAAATAGAAGGATTCATTAAAAAGGGAGAAGAAGAGAAAGTTTTTAAGCTGAGGAGAGCACTGTACAAACTGAAAGAGGTACCACGAGCGTGGTATAGCAGAATTGAAGTCTACTTTGTGGATGAAGGATTTGAAAGATGTCCCAATGAGCACATCTTGTTCACCAAGACAAAATGAGGTAAAACTTTGATAGTTAGCCTATATGTTGATGATTTGATTTTTACTAGGAATGATAGAAGCATGTGTGATGAGTTTAAAGCTTCAATGATGTCATAATTTGATATGTCTGATTTTGGAAAAATGAAATATTTTTTGGGTATATAAGTTAAACAATGTTTAGATGGAACATTCATATGCCAGAGAAGGTATGCATGGGAAGTATTAGAAAGGTTTGACATGGAAAACAACAACGAATCAAGAATCCCATAGTGTCAGGTACAAAGCTATACAAAGATGAGGATGGAGTTAGATTTGCTGAAACTCTATTCAAGCAATTGGTTGGAAGTCTTATGTATTTCACTGCAACTAGGTCGGACATAATGTATGGTGTTAGCTTAATAACCAGGTTCATGGCAAGTCCTACTATGTCACATTGGCTCGCATCAAAGAGAATTCTGAGGTACTTAAAAGGTACAACAAACCATGGAATTTTCTACAAAAAGGGAAAAACAACTTGAAACTTTTGGTATTTACGAATAGTGATTATGTTGGTGATTTGGATGATCAAAGTACATATGGATTTGTATTTATGTTGGGAGCTGGAGCTGTTTCATGGTCATCAAAGAATCAACCGATGGTTGCTCTGTCTACTACGGAGGTAGAATATATAGTTGCGACAATGTGTGGTTGTTAGTGTGTTTGGCTTATGAGGATATTGGAGAAACTTGGAATTGAAGAGAAGACAAATACAGTGATCATGTGTGATAATAGCTCTACCATACAGTTATCAAAGAATCTGGTATTCCATGGCAAGAGCAAGCATATCCATGTAAGATTTCATACAGTTATCAAATACAGTGACTTGGTGAATGATGGAGTCATTAGCTTAGCTACTGCAACACTCAAGAACAAATTGCAGACATTATGATGAAGCCATTGAAGTTAGAATAATTTGAGAAGCTTCATGACATGCTTAGAGTGATGGAAGTTACAAAAGTAAGCTAAGATGCATTACTTTAATGGAGGGAATGATAAACTTAGTCTTTGTTTTGTTTTGTTTTTAGTTTGTTTAATAAGTCATAGTATTTAAGGATACATATTCTTTACGAGTTTGTTTATTGTTTTGATTCTTTCCACTACATTATAGGGCTCTTAAATGTGGTTGCATTAGTTTGCTATATATTATTCTTTGAGTTCTACCAATAAAAATATTTAACTGTTAAATTTACAAAATTTAATATCTTCAATAAATTATAAAATAGAATAATTATAACAATATTAGTCTTATAAACTTTACGGATCTCACTCCCATATATTTATTAATTAATAGTATATGTGTGATTTTAAAAAAAAATTACTTCATGTCTCGATGTCTCTTTTTTTGGGGATACACGTCTCATTGAGAATATATATAAAATAGTAAATATGTAACATATTGTTTGATAGGATGGACATGAGACCCTACTTACCGCCCTTTCCCTTTGTCCATGTCGAAAGGTGTTGTATATTATATATAGAGGTAACAATACATCATTTTTCAAAATAAAAAACAAAGATTACTTTAAGATTTCTGCTGTCGCCAAACACAAAAAGGAATAAAAGAATGATGTAATAAATATATTATTATTATATTAGTGATTTAATAGAAGAAAAAAAAAGAAAGGCGTTGAATGAGATTGAAAAATTACAATATCTATCTTATGAGAAAATTTATCTGTTGATTATGATGTTTTTTATTTTTCTATTTTCTTTTATAACTAATACTAGAAGTAGTATTAATCAATATTGATTTAATAAAATAAATTTATCCAAAATTATTATTCGCTACCACTAAATCAAATACAAGCTAAAACTTGTTTAGAACATAATTCAAGAAAAAAAACTCACTTTTATTTTTGGTTCAAAATACAAACCTAAAATTATTGATGAATGATATCCACTTATCTAATCCATGAATAGAAAGATTAAAGATTAATCACCATAATAATTGCAGTTGCACCCCACAATCATCAAGTAATACATAATCCTTCATGAAACAAAGTGGTAAAAAGATCCATCACATTCTTTTTAAGAACAAGCCCAATTTCAATTCCACCACTCCCATCTTTGCTTTCTGCCAAACCAATAGTTAAACCTCTATCAATTGATATTATCTCCACTTTAGAAGCTTTTCCCCAACCAAAATCAATTCCATAAACACCAAATCTATTAGACCCTGCCACACCTATAACTTCAATTCCTTCACTAGCGAAAGAAGCATATTTAGAAAATGTATCTTTTGCTCCTTCAAGAACACCTTTTTCATTTATCTTCTTTATTGTATCATAAATACTTTTAGCTGCTAAAACCAACCCATCTTCATTTATGAAATCCAACGGCTGTGATTCAACCATACCTCCCCAAACACAATTCCCAAAATAATTATTTGGTATTGACGGTTCTAACCTTGTTCTACAATCAACTGCAAAAGCAAATGCAAATTTTTCTCTCTCCTTTTCAACTCCATGAATAGCTTTTACAATACAAATGATTGAGTAAGCACAAATGAGAACAAAAGATGATAAAGTTTGTGGCTTTGATTCATTGGTGTAAAAAATTTCCCATTTCGATAGCACCCTTTTCTTTATTTTGTCTAAATCTTCACGTGTGAGGTTGAAAGTTGCACGAACATGGTCTTTGAGTTTTGGTTCAAAAGGTAAAATTTTCAAGCATTTTTCGTTTCCTTTTTCAGTTGGGAAGATCTGGGTTAAGTTACTGATGAATAAATCAGTAAGTTCATTTGGGTCTTTGATGATTTCTCTATTGAATAAAGGTTCTAACTTTGGTAACAAAGTTGGAGAATGTTGTTCTGTTTCAATTATTTTTTTGTTTAGATAAGACCAAGCTTCGATGAACATGGTTGAAGATTTTCCATCAAGAACAGCATGATGAGTGCTGATTCCGATGGAAAATCCATTGTTTGGAAAAAGGGTTATCTGAATGGAGATGATAGAAGCAAAAGAATCAGTTGATTCTAAATGGGGTATAAAAGAACGAGACAGAGAAGCTTCATGTGGTGAATTTTCAATGACATGGTTGAAATCTGAATCAGATTCAGCAATGATCAATGAAACAGAATCATTTGGTGTGTATTGGATTATTGGTTTTTCTGAAGGCCAAACGATTTTACCAGCTAAAGGGAGAAAATGTTGGAGGGTTAAAGAGAGTGAAGATTTTAGATTTGGAATAATTTTTTGGAAGAAGTGAGAGGGGTGTGATTGTGAATTTGGGAGGGTGTAGAAGAAAATACGTTCTACTGGATGAAATCTTAGCCAAAATATGTCGAAGAAAGTGAGAGGCAGTGTTGTTGTTGTTGTTGTTTGGGTTGATGATGATTGAGGAACAACTTTGAAGTGTTCGTGGATTTTGAGATTCTTGTTGGAAGTCATGTGAAAGAGAGGAAGTGTTCTTGTTTGAATGAATTTCTTAGCTTTGGAAATATTTGCTGTGAGGAAAAATGTGTGGAATAGAAATATAAAGATTTCAAAATGATAAGAGAGAAGAAAAGATATATATAACGATAAAATACGTGCGGATCTACTGCTTAGAAGTGGTCCAAAACATAAGTGGAGATCTACATCTACCATACTTTTTATACTAGTCTTTTTCTTCTTAAAACAATGATTTAATTGTAATTAATTCAATTAATTTTTATGAATAAAAATTTATATGATGTTTTGATTGTGGAGTGGTGGATGGTAGAGTAATCGGAATGGTGGATGAAGATAAATAATAATGTATTTTTTATTATAAGAAAAATAATTAACAATTGATGGAGTAGTGTTAAAATTCACGTGTATTAAGAAAAAAATAAAATTAATAAATTTGTCAATTGTATATTATGTTATTTTACATTTACTCATTGATATTATAAATGAGAGAAGATATATTTATATTTTTCAATAAAAATAAACAACGGTATTTTTGTAAATAATTGATTAAGTAGAGTTGAATTTTGAAAACTCATTTTACATAGAGACCAAGTTTTTTTCTCAAATATTAATAAATCCTGTGAAAAAAAGGATGAAGTGAGTATTTTTTTTTAAGACGGAAATGTATAAGCTCCGTTAACTCCTACGCTACCATAAAATGTCATAATATTGTATTATTTTCATTGCACCCTTTTGTCATATTCAGCATACTATTTGCTTGCTGTCTATTTCTTTCATTTAGTGATAGAAAATAAAAACAAAGACCGATCGATTCAAGATGTCTTGTGGCATTAGAAAACAAAAAGAAATATAAGAAATTACTTAAGTTTACCTATGAGCATAAATATTTACTTAGTTATCTTATAATAAGTGTCTTCTTTTATAATTAAAATTGTATGCGTTGTAAATCGTAAAAATATGTTTCAAATCATCTATCTAGAGTTGATTATGGTTTAGTGTTTGTTATAACTGAATTTGGCCAATTTGATCATGACAAAGGTAGTTATAAGTTAAGCTAATTTCCTTATAATACTATAAATAAATATAAATGCATTTATTGCATCTTAACATGAAATAAGAGCATGAAAAGAGGTCTATGCAATAATAAAAAATTATGGGAGAGAAGATATTCTAAGAGGAAACTAGTGTTATTATTATTGTACTCTCAATAGTGATAGACATTAGACAATTTTCAATTGAAGATGTCTTAATCTAAATATTCATAGTGAATTATCTTTATTTATTGATAGTATTTATATCATCTTATTTAAGAACAAAAATATTATAAAAACAATTTTTCAAATTATTTTTATAGTGTGATCACGCGTTGGCTATTCATAGATTCTCTATTGCTGATTTAGCGGCCTTCGTTAAGAACGTCCTTAGTAGCGAGTTGGGGAGCAGGCGGTGAGATTTCCTATCAAAACCGATTATACGACAAAATGTGACAGATATTGGGTCACAAGAGTAAGGCTGTAAGTTTTTGTTTGTTTTTTAGTATTACATTTGTAGTCATCACATAGGAAATAATGGAATATTTGAATGTTTCCGATTAGTGCATACTATTTAACCAATTATTAGTGCATAAGTTTGGTGGTATTGGTAAAAAAAAAAAGGTTGGCTGGTAATGTTAAAGAGTTATTAAGGTGCATGCAACTCATCTATTTACAACAAATTTTGAAATTTTTATCATTCGTCTTTGTATTTTTAGATGACTTTGATTGGAATTTATAGAATTACTATTTTAATAAAGAAAGCATAACTCCTCAATGGAAATCATTTTAGAAAATTTAAAATGTTTTATTTTCTTATAAAAACACAGTATTTAAAATTATTTTGGAGCAAAAATTTACAGAACTATTCATATTTAAGAAGAAATATTTAAAATTATAATTTTAAAACTCTCTCAAAGGCACAAA
>JBBPBR010000006.1:4941338-4962079 GCA_037974775.1 Cicer pinnatifidum | reverse complement strand
AATGAGTGTGTTTGTTTCAGATAAAAAAAAAAAACTATTCTTTGAAACCAAAAATCATTTTTTTAGGGTTTAAAGGATGTTGTTTGTTTCAGATTTTTTAAAAACTATTTTGTTAGAAAAATTATTTTTTGTTTAATATATATATACATATGTACATTGATATTGGTATGTGGAATGCAGTCTAGGTAGAGCATCATGTAAATTGGTATGGATAGAGTATGTTGCTTGATATGTGTATAAAAACTAATTATGGATTCATTTTTTTTTTGGAAGGTTGTTGGAGTGTATACTGTTAATTATTATTTTATTAGATTTGATCATAATTTTATTAGTTTCCCTTTTATATAAAGGTCTAGTTTAGCCTATTTAAAAAAATTTAAAATATAACATTTAAATGTTTTGATGTGAATAAGACTTTTAAATAGGCTTTCATGCCAGACTTTTAAAAATGTCATGGTAGGCTGAAAAAAAGCCTATGATAGATTGTATGTTAGACTTAGACCTAAAAAATTTATTGTAGGTCAGATTCATTTCTTTCAAAGCCTGGTTGGGCCTATTCCCACCCCTACTCACAAACAACGTTGAGGATGTCGGCACATCATTAAAATATTACTCCTATTTCTCGTAATAGCCGTGACTTTAAAATATATAATTATTTTAAAGTAAATATCAATTAATATATTGAAAATAATTTTAATTATTTTTACTATAATACTGTTCAATAAATATTATATAATTTTTAAAATGTTATTATATTTTATATGGATAATAATAAAAAAATAACAAATAATAAAGATAGGTAGTTTGATAAAATGATTTCTCTTCTTTTTTTCTTTTAGTTATTGTATTTTTTAATATGTGCGCATAAATTTTATACAAAATTCATTGTATATACTACTTTTATCATTAATTTGAAGCACTATTAAAAACCATTTCTATAAATATAAAACACATTTTCAAATTATTATATTCATATATTATAATTTTTAAAATGTATTTTTTAATAATACTATTAATTTATTTTATAAAATAAAAAGTGAAATTGAACATATTTATGTATAAAAGATATTTTAGAAACATCAATAAATAAAATTGACATTGTTAATATGTGGTACTCAATTAGATGACTTTAGGAGATATAATTAGTTTTGGGTAGTTAGTTTTCAGTTAGTTAGTTGTAACTACTTTGTTTGTTATTACTAAGTTGTAAACAACTTGTATATATAAGCCAAGTTAAACATTGCTGAAAAATATATAGAACACAAGCTGCAATTTAAAGAAAAAATTCAAAAAAATAAAATAAAATAAAACTAGCAGCATATAAGCATAAAACAATGTAACTATTTCATTTCATATTAGTGATAATTCAAAGTCAGAACCAATCCCCCTAATGTATGAGTTCATTCTAAAATGTGTTAACAATCGCGTGTGTTCATCAAGATCGAGTTAACAATCTCTAAATTGAGTATGTACTTGAAAAAATCAAGGGAGTAATGCTTTTGGGCTGTGGCGTCTCAAGATGAAAGTGTTGTTGGTTCATCAAGGTTTGACAAAAGTACTGGGAAGAGAGAAAGGCATGGCATCCACACTTTCAGAAAAGGAGAAGAAGGATATCATGAACAAGGCTCATAGTGCTCTAATCTTGAGTATTGGAGACAAGGTTATGAGGGAAGTGTCAAAGGAGACCTCTAAAGCAAATATTTGGCTCAAATTAGAATTTGTATTCATGACAAAATCATTAGCGAATCATTTATACCTAAAATAAAAGTGTTTCATATGGAAGGAAAAGGGGCATTTCAAGAAAGAACGCCCATACTGGAAAGGAAAGAAATGATCAAATAGTGATGATGATTATGGAAATGCATCTATAGCCTCTGAAGGATATGAAAGTACAAAAGTTTTATGACAAATTCAACTAAAATCATGAATGATGACTGGGTGCTTGACTCAAGGTGTTCATTTCACATGACCTTAAATAGAGATTGATTTGTTACCTACAAATAAACTGATGGAGGCAAGATGATTATGGAGAACAAATTAGTCTGTAAGGTAGTTGGAATTGGCTCAATCAAGCTGAAGCTTAAAAATGGAACTATGAAGATTTTCTCAAAAGTTAGACATGTTCTAGAGTTGAAGAAGAACTTAATTTCTTTAGAAATGCTAGAAGAAGCTAGATGTTCATACAAAGCAGAGAAAGGTACTCTAAAAGTGATAAAAAGATCATTGGTAATCATGATATCAATCTTCTCAATGGTCAAGCTATAACAGAACTGACAATTGTGGCAGTCTAAGCATCAAGCAAAACTAGCTTGTGGCATCAAAGGTTGTAACATGTAAGTCTAAGAGGAATGCAAGTTCTGGATAGACATGGCATGCTAGGTGGTAACAAGATTGGTGATCTTGAATTTTGTAAGCATTGTGTGTATGGAAAGATGCATAGAGTCAAGTTCTCTACTAGTAAGCACTTCTCAAAAGGAATTCTTAAATATGTTCATAGTGATCTATAGGGCCCTGCAAAAATTATTTCACATAGAGGTAACAAGTATTTCATTACATTTCTTGATGATTATAGTAGAAAAGCATGGATTTACTTGTTGAAAAGTAAGGATATATAAAGCATTCAAAACCTTTAAAGATTGGAAATCTATGGTTGAAACCATAAATGACAAGAGGATTAATACCTTAAGGACAAACAATGGACTTGAATTTTGCAGTGAGGAGTTCACTAGTTTTTACAAAACTAATGGAGTAAACAGGCATAAGACTGTAAGACACACGCCTCAGCAAAACTAAATAGCTGAAAGGATGAATAGAACATTGCTTGAAAGAATAAGATGCATCATATCAAATGAAGGCATGCTTACACAATTTTAGAGAGAAGCTGTCCATACATCTTGCTATTTGATAAACTTGAGTCATACAAATAAACAAGTCATGTGTGAAACTTACCATATAGATAGGAAAATAAAACTTCTTTTGAAAAGGTATCTAAAGAGTTTCACATCAAAACTCAACCTGACCACCATTATATTATTAATTATATAATTGTGATATTACCATATCCACTCTTTACAATAATCTATTTATATGCAACAATATAAGCAAAAGCTACCTCGTACTACGATCATTACACAATTATAAGGACACTAGCCAACTAGTCTATGTTCTTGAAAATGAAGCACTTTAATATGCTAACTGGAAGTGATTTAGCTAGAAAAATGGTGATAAAACAAGTTGACATAAGATCACTATAATTTAACAGATTCAACAATTTTATCAATTTTCATCGAATTTATATTCAAGAGGATCCAAATATAAAAATATCACAATTTTCATTATCTATATATTGGCAAGGAATTCCACGCAATTCGTAAAATTCTTCTAACCAAACATTCATTGTGTCTTCATCCACATTACTCCAACATGACCATGTCCCTCCAAAATTTTCCTTGACTTAGTATGTTAGACACAATTTAAGACATGTATCTATACTATAAAACTAGATTTATAAAATTAAAATTACTTATTTTCAAGTGTCAATCTAATGCAAATTCGTCCATCTATATCCTTTGAACTTCACTTGATGTTCTCTGGTGTTAAGAATGATACCTCGGTGTTTGGGTTTGCTTGTGACCAGTCGTTGATGGAAGGATCTTGTGGCATATATAAAGATGTCTCACTTTTGGAATTAGGAGATGGGGCTTATATTGGAGTAGTTTGGGAATGGGAATGAGGTGAAGCAGATACAAATGTATTTTGTAAAGGTTGAGATATGATTAGTGCATGTCTAGTTTGGAGATGAATGGGTGGGGCAGAAGGATGATATATTTTTTTGTAACGATTGAGATATGGGTGATGTTGGTCTAGTTTAGGAATGAGGAGATGGGACAGTTGTACCGATTTTTTGTAATGATTGTAATATGAATGGTGTTGGTCTAGTTTGGGGACAAGGAGACGAGACAAATATAATGATGTTTTGTAATAGTTGAGAAATAAGTGGTTAGCACAGACCAAAACATAATCAAAATCCTTTACTTTTACATCTCACATGTTGATTTGGATGTGTGCATTATGTTTAATTTTTTGTTTTTAGGAACTTGGATTTTACAAGGAGTATATCTTTTGTTAGTTTTTATCACTCTTTTAAACATGTCCCTCTTGCATCTCTCCCCTTAAATGGTGAAAAGAGAACCAAAATTCCTTATTATCATAATCCCTCTATCTCTGCTATTATAGTCCTCTCTTTGTAGGATTTCTCATCAACTGTACAAATATTTGTATTTGTATTATCCCTTTTGCTATTTATTTTGTAATTCTTTTTTCTTTTTCTTTTTCTAGGGCCGATATCTTTTAAGGTTTATTTCTTTTAAAGCTAGCTATTTCAAAGTTCTTATTTGTTTTTCCATAACTACAAGATGTGGTGTTTCCTTACTATAACAGTAAACCTTATAAGAGTATGATAACTCAACCTATCTTCTCTTTTGTATATATCCTTTAAAACAAAATACAAACTCGTGTTTTTGTTGCAATATGATAAAAATAGGAACATAAACTTCAAAGTCCCTTAACAAATTTCAAATTGTTAAAACAAATACATTTTAACCACACTAAAAGTACAATGAAAAATAGGATCACAAAAAATACAATTTAAATAGAGGACCAAGCTAATAGAACAACTACACCCTAAATCTTATTAAAAATAAAATACCATTAAAAAAGGTGTGGAATCAAAAAACTATTAAAGTAAACAAAACTATTTAAGAAATTATTGAATGTTAAAATTTTCATAAAGCAATCAAATGCTAAGTGAGAGACATAATTTAGGGAGTCAATACCGAGGGTGAAAAAGGAAGATGGCAAAATAGAGCTTGAATATGAATTATATTTAAGTTTTAGAGGGATAAATAAAGAAATCAATGATAAAATGAGAATAGGGTTTACTGATACACAATTGTTCTATAGTCAATTACATAGGGAGCGAAACAATTTTACCGATAGAGAAGATAGGGTAAAGAATTTCGTAATGAGACAATGGGGGATAATGAAACCTAGAAAAATACACGGTGGAGAGGTATTAGATACAAGACATCAACAACGATCAGAGCTACTGACAATATAACAATGGTGCGAGGTATTGGAGGTAGGACTGTGCATTGTTGTTTTTTTTTTTAAAACCAAACCATATCCATTTTAAAACTAATATATGAATTTAGATTTATAACCAAATTCATTACTTGGTTTAAAACTGGTTATAAAATCAACGGTAAAATTGGTTATGGTTAAATAAACGATTTCTAGTTAAGCAACCGATTTTGAAAAATTCAATTTTAAAATTGATTTTTTCTCAAAATCGATTAAAATTTGATTATTTAATATTTATTTTTTAAAGAATTATTTATTCATTATTTAAAAACCGGTTATTTATAAATTATTGATTATTCATATTTAAAAGTCGATTATTTTTACAAAATGAAAGCTCAATAAAAACATATGCATCAACCATTCAATTGCTTTCTCTTGTGATTAAAATAGAACATGTTCGATAAATTGATTATTACTAAAATCATAGAAAATACAAACTCTTGAAAGTTTTTTCGATCAAATTTAACAATTACTGCACTATAATAAAATCGTAGAAAATACAAACACTTGAAAGTTTGCTTCCAACACCGAGATAGACACCGCCACCACAAGATTTAGTAAATTTAAAATATCTAATTAGTTTAATATATTAATTTTTGTCTTTAACATTTATAATTAAGTTAAGTTTGAGCAATATCTAAATCTCAATATCATTTTCAACATAACATATTAATGTAACATTTTGAAAAAAAAATAATCCTTTAAAAATTAATAATTTAAAAAATTATATTTAAAATATTTAGTCTATCATATTTTAGTCTTGTTCAATAAATATTAAATATCTTAGCCCATTAACTAGTTATCATACATTATAGTTAGTTAATAATAAACAATTGATTAAATGAATTTAGTAACATCACATTGAAATTAGTAATAAATTCTTTCACTAACATACAACTTTTGACTTCCGTCTCAATTGTTTTCTGTTTCAAATTTGGTCTCTGTGTGAGATAGACAAAATTTTATGTCAAATTGGTAGCTTAGAGTATTCTAATAGTGCAATCACTACTATTATGTATATAACTTGATCAACTTTCAAATATAAACATTATTTTGTGTATAAATGATAAATATTTGTTTCATATGTGAATTCAAGAGACACATTAATAATTAAATAGATGTTTATCTTTTAAATAATAGAAATATGTTATGGATAATTTTTTTAACTAATTAGTCATTGATATACATTTTTCTCTTTTATATATTAAATTATCTATAGTATTTTTAATTTTTATCAAGAGATGTTCAAGAGAACATACACAACAAGAATTCATTGATTTTGTGAGGGCCAAAATCCTTCACAAAGGAGGGGAAGCAGCCACAAAGGATACATTTGTGGCGGCCTCAGGCAACCACAAATAAGGTGGTCACAAACCTTTGTGGCGGCCAAAACGGCCACAAAATGTGAAATATTTGTTGTCATTTGGGAGGGTAAAGGCCGCCACAAAGTTTTCCTTTTGTGAGGGTTTAGGCCGCTACAAATGCCTTCTTTTGTGAGGGTTTAGGCCGCCACAAAGTTAAAGCTGAAATTTAAAATTAAGCTTTTGTGAGATCCAGGCCGCCACAAGTATCTCCCTTTTGTGAGGGCTTAGGCCGCCACAAAGAATGAACCAGATTAAAAAGTAAATATTGTGAGGGCTTAGGCCGCCACAAAATTTTCACTTTATTAAAAAAATTAATTTTATTAAATTCGAAATTAATATTAAAAAATGATATATATATATATATAATAAATTAATATCAATATAAATTTAAAATATAATATTATAATTTAAATAAAATTTAAATTAAATTTAAATTAAATATATTATATATAATAAACTAGTATCAATATAAATTTAAAATTTAAATTTAAAATATAATATTTAATTTTAATTTTAATTTAAATTAAATTTAAAAATTAAAATAACTATTATATATAAAAATATAATATTAATATTAATTAAAGTAATTACTATCAAACCAAATAAAACATTCCAAAATTAATAAATCATGTCTTACAACCCAAAAATTTAACATACCATGCATAATTAAATAGGAAGAGATTTAATGTGTTCATACAAACCAAAAATAAAATTATGAAATTATTCAAATACATCAATCATCGTAATAATTCCTCTGATCAACTCCACTCCCTCCATCATTATTTGTTGGAATGTTACCCGACGATATAAATGCACTCTTATTTCATCTTCACTCTTAAACCGTCTACATCGACATAAACTACATGAACATCTCATCACCCTTCATCTTCGACAATTTTCTACACTCTCGCAAAATTGAGAATGTCTTCAACCAGATGTGTATATATATATGTCTATTCTGAAAATTAAATAAATATATAAATTATGTGTATATATATATATATATGTTTTATATATTAATTGCTTTACTTTTCAAAAGCATTATATATAAATTTTGACATACTTTATATGTCAATTAGGGGAGCATTTGCAAACAATATAATAATTTTTTATCAAAACTATAATTATATAAACAAAAATAAAATTTTAAATGATGTTTAATGAATTTTTTTATAAAATAACTCCTTATATATAAACAAAAATAGAGACTGTTAAAGTATATAAATTTTTTGTTCGAACTCAACTACTTAACTCCTTTTAATAACTAACAACAAATATTAATGTAATTAATTTTAATAATATTTTTTTAAAAAATAGTTATATTTCAATCAATAAATTTTACATATGTTTCAAATTTGTATTTATCATATATTATGTAAACAACATAATTTCTATTTTTTTATAAATAAATATATAATAACACATATTTTACTAATCTATATTTTAAAAATAATATAAATATATTTATAATATCACATATTTTTTTAATCTATATTTAAAATGTATAAAATACTAACTTGATGTCGGGTAGTGTCTGACTTGAAGCTTTCAGAGGACTGAGAACTCTTCGAAGTAAACACAATATCACCATTGTCAAAATAAAAATTCAATAATATTAATTAAATAAATAGCTTCAAATAAAAAAATATTAAAAAACTAAATATATAATATAAACTTACCAAACTTCAAGATATTAAAGAAAAAACTTGGAGAAATAATTTTTGTAGAGAGAAGGTGGAGAAAAAATTTAGAAAGAAGGTTTAGAGAGAAAGTAGAAGTGAAAAATGATAAGGAGTGGAGTGATATTTATAGAAAATGGTTGATCCTTTGTGGCGCCCAAAGCAACCACAAAATCTAATGGTACAATGAGAATTTATGACGGCTTTAACGGTTAGAAAATAAGGCATTTGTGGCGGTCTGGGCGGCCACAAAGTACAACATAAAAATGGGAATTTGTGGCAGTCTTTGCCGCCACAAAATGCAACGAATTAATACTTTTGTGGCGGCTTCAATACAACATAGAGTTGATTGGATCAATACTTCAGCCTCAAAGTGCTTGGATCAATACTTTCCAAGCTTGGACAGCTACAAACGGCTGGCCTTTGTGGCAGCCTTTACCCTCACAAAGAGTTGATTTTGTGGCTGAAAAAGCCCTCACAAAAGACTTAAATTTTAGCTGGGTTTTATGAGGGTTTAAACAGTCACAAAATCCAGCTAAATTTTAAGTCTTTTGTAAGGGCTTTTTCAGCCACAATTAAAGACCAATTTGAATTTTTACATTTGTGAGGGTTTTTTCGGTTACTAATTTGTGAGGGGTTTTTTCGACTATAGACCCATGAAATATTTTTAAAATTGGTCACAAATGAAGGGATTTCTTCACTATAGACCCATGAAATATGAAGAAAAATTAAAGCATTTACTAAAATTTGTCCTACAAAGTTGAATAGATTTGGACTTGTATAAAAATGATAATTGAATACTACAAGTCTTTCTATATTTCCTGGATTAAAAATGACCACTGAATAGTACAATTGTAACAGGTTATTTATGTGCCACCAATTACAAAATAGTTTTTCTTTTCATTTTTCACAAATAGAGATTACTAGATGAAAGTTTTGCTCAATTTACAAAAGCTATTTCAAGAAATGAGATATTTGGCACAATGTTCATCACAACGTTGCGAAATAAAATGTTAATTAAATCATAATGATATAGAAAATCCAAACAAATATTGTGGAGGAATATTTTACAATATTGTTAACATATCTATAAAAAATTCATTCAAAAATACATGTCATACTTTAATATAGATTAAAAGTGCTTATATAATAATGTTGTTAAAATTAAAAAGTGTTAAATTTTTTTATAGGACTGAAAATGAAATTTAAAAATTTTAGAGAAACGAAAAATTTATGTAACTTTTTTCTCTATGTAAATATTTGATTTAAATGTCTAATTTAAAATAATATGTTAAATGTTTAACTCTAGATGAATATGTTGATTTTTTATATATTAAATTGATGTTCCTAATTTGATCTATAGTGTCGTGAACCGACTGATACATAATATTTTAGATATTGCCGAGTAGAATGAAATTTAGTAACAATCTTGTTATTATGCTGCTTGTTTTGTGACTTTAGAGGGGTATAATATCATAAAATTGTAGTTGCTTTAAATACTTATTTAAATATCGCAGTCTTTTAATTATTTACTTTTTAACTTACACCTATACTTTATTTTGAAAAGATATGGATATTTTATTTTTTGTGAAATAAAAATCAATCATCACAAATTTAATTGTTTTATTTAAGTAACATTTCAATTAAAATTATTTAATTTGACACACTACTAAATACTTCCTAAAATAATTCAAAATTAAATGTTATAATTTATTAACTAATTATTCAGTCATTATAAAAGAAATCATTATTTTTTTTATCATAACTATTTTACCACGTATAATTCTTTAAAATAAAATATATTTATAGCTTTAGATAAAAAATTTAGACGTAACAATATTTATTCAATGATAAAAGAATCATAGTAACATCGAAGAATTACAATACTAATATTACAAGTAGTACTAAAAATTATATAAGTCATATATAAGAATATAATGCAAGTCGCAAGATACTAGTAGCTTTTTTTTTTCAAATAAAAGTTCAACACGCATGTTTTTCCCCGCCCACCATTCAATAATAGGGAGCCACTAGTCGGTCATTGTCGTCTTTCCGACATTGTATACTAGTATTTGTCGTAGGCTGTTTGCCATTTGCTGGACGTCTCTTTCAAAGTTGAATCCAGATTCCTTGTGGAACAACATAGACAAAAATAATACAGTTTAAATAAATTTAATTGTGAATAATTTCTAAAGTCTAATTTAATTGATAAATATTCATATGATTATGTTGAATATTGTATTTTGAATTTAAATTCAATATTTTACGGTTGTATATAATTTTTTTTATCATTTTATTTATAGATAAAAAAAAGTTTAATTATAGATGAATCAACTTATAATCGTCATCATGTATTTATCATTATAAAGTTGAGATTTAAATATTTTTTTTCCTTATTTTTTATTTGTTCACAATTTTAGTGGTCTATTTTTTAAAATTTATGAAATTTTTTGTACCATTAAATTTGAGTATATGTATTTTTGCTATTGTGTCATGTTAGTTAATAAACGAGAAGTCACTGGGTGATGTAATTGCATATATATTTTTTGAAAATATGGTGGTTCTATCCGTGTTTTAAGTTTTACTTTTTTTTCAACTTATAATTGTCATAATGTATTTATTATTATAAAGTTGAGATAACCCACACTATTAGAGAAAGAAAAGAAAGATATAATGAATAAGGCTCGTAATGCTATAATTAATCTTGTGCTTGGGAGATAGAGTTTTGAGGGAAGTGCCAAAGAAAAAATCCGTTGCAATAGTTTGGTTAAATCTGGAAAATCTTTACATTACCAAAATTTTAGCAAATAGATTGTATTTAAAGCAAATATTTTACACCTTGAAGATGCAACTTAGTACTACAATTAAATGTGGATGAATTTAATAGATTGGTTCTTGACCTTGAAAACATCGAGGTTAAATTGGAGAATGAGATTCAATAACACTTGAAAAAGTGCAAGTTGCATTAATGGAAAAAAAAAGTTGTCCATGAAGTCAGATGGCAAAGAATCTGAAGCAAGAGAAAGTGTCATGTGAAAATTGGGATTGGAGGTCATGTGATCATGGGAAACAATGCCTCTTGCAAGGTAATTGGTATTGGAAACAATGCCTCCATTCCTGGTCAATGTGGGACTAAAGACTCATAATTGAATACCCAACACAGCTAAGGATGGATGATGGGTTTGTGAAAATTGTGAACATAAACACTACTTTTATATATTATGTTGAAAATGAAAATACAATCTTGATCTTTATATAATCCCATTACTGCTAATCTAAGAAAACAAATAAATACTATTAATAGCCCATTATCTTTTAGCCTTCCAACTACAATAGTTACTTTGTCTTTCCACTAACTTATTAATAAAAAACCCACTAAATATAACATTAAAGTTTATTCAACAAAACTCCCCTGTAAACTTAAATGTTCCTTCTATCTATCATGCCTATCAGCTTCTTGCCTCTTTCGAAAATTTCATTCGATAATGGTTATGTGAAAATATTTGTTGCTTGATCCTTCCTTGCTACATGCCTCAATTCGACACTTCCTTCCTTCACATGTTCTCGAATAAAGTGGAAGCGAACGTCGATGTGTTTGCTTCTTTCATGGTTTACAGGATTCTTTGCTAACTCAATTGCTGATTTGTTGTCCACTTGTATGACTGTTGCACCTACCTGTTTTAGCTCCATTTTGCTCAACAATCTTCTAAGCCATATTGCATGACAAACACACAAAGATGCTGCCACATATTCAGCTTCACATGTCGAGAGCGTTACTATCGGTTGCTTCTTAGAAAGCCAAGTAAATGCGGTATTTCCCATGAAGAACACATATCCTGAAGTGCTTTTCCGATCGTCTATATCTCCACACCAGTCACTATCGGAGTAACCAACCAGCTTGTAATCTTCTGTTCTTGAGTAAAACATTCCAAATGACAATGTTCCTTGGATGTACCTCAGGATTCGTTTCAATGCCTTCCAATGTGAATATACTGGCTCCTCCATGAATCGACTTACAATGCCGACACTTAATGAAATGTCTGGCCTTGTACATGTGAGATAGCGAAGAATACCTACCAAGCTTCGATATTTGCTTGCTTCGACACGTTCTCCTCCATCAAATTTCAACAGCTTTGCAGCTGGTTTCGTTGGTGTCGAAACTGGATTACAATATTTCATTTTAAATCTTTTCAGGATTTCCTTTGCATATGTCTCCTGTGATATGAAGATTCCCGCTTCTTCTTGTCGAACCTCAAGACCAAGAAAGAATCTCATCAGACCTAAGTCTGTCATCTCGAATTCACGTGTCATTGTGCCCTTGAATTCTTCTATCATCTGACCATTGTTACCCAAGAAGATTAGATCATCGACATAGAGAGCAACAAGTAACATATTACTTCCATTCTTCTTTACATACAGAGCATGTTCGTAGGGACATTGCTTGAAGCCATTCTCTTTGAAATATGTGTCGATGCGTGTATTCCATGCTCGCGGTGCTTGCTTCAACCCATAAAGCGCCTTCTTCAATTTTAGCACTTTTTCTTCTTTTCCGACTTTCATGTATCCGGGTGGTTGTTCGATGTAAACTTCTTCTTCGAGCACACCATTTAAAAATGCTGACTTGACATCCATTTGAAATATTGGCCATTTGAATTGAGCAGCTTGAGAAATGAGCAATCGAATTGTCTCCATTGTTGCAACAAGCGCAAATACTTCGTCATAGTCAATTCCTGCTTTCTGTTTGTATCCCTTCGCAACAACTCGCGCCTTATACCGTTCTATTTCGCCTTGAGCATTCATCTTTTTCTTGAATACCCACTTCACACCAATGGGTTGACTTCCTTTTGGTAATTCTGCTAGTTCCCATGTGTTGTTACGTTCAATGGCCTTAATCTCCTCGATCATGGCAGTTTTCCATTTTTCATCTCGCAGCGCCTCTTCGATGTTAATGTTTTCAGTATCTGCCAAAAGACATACAAGGTGTACCTCTTCTGTCATTTCATACAAATCTTGCAGACTTCGCATTCTGGGTGGTAGAGGTTCATATTCATTGTCAGACTCTTCAAGTTCTGTTGAAATGCTTGTTGGTATGGCGACAGATGATTCTTCAACTTCGACATTAACTTCTATCGAATTGTTCCAGTCCCACTTGCTCGCTTCGTTTATTCGAACGTCTCTACTTACTATCACCTTCTTGCTTATGGGATCGAATAGTTTGTACCCTTTTGTCTTCTCATCATATCCAATGAATATGTAATTCTGACTTTTGTCTTCAAGCTTCGTTCTTCGTTGATCTGGTACGTGTGCATACGCCACACTACCAAATACTTTGAGATGAGAAAATGTTGGCTTATGTCCGCTCCATACTTCTTATGGTGTTTGGTCTTCTAACTTCGAATGTGGACATCGATTCTGAACATAAATAGCACATTGTACAGCTTCTGCCCAGAATTCCTTCGACATGTTCTTGCTTTTAAGCATTGATCGAATCATGTCGAGAACTGTTCGATTCTTCCTTTCAGCCACACCGTTTTGTTGAGGTGAATATGGTGCAGTTAGAAATCTCCTTATGCCCTGCTCTTCACAATACTTCATAAAGACTGTTGAAATATACTCACCACCTCTGTCAGATCGAACGGCTTTGATGTGTCTGTCAGTTGCCTTCTCCACCATTACTTTGAACCTTTTGAACACCTCGAATGCTTCAGATTTTTCTTTCAAGAAATAAACCCAGGTTTTTCGTGAGAAATCGTCGATAAAGGAAATAAAGTACCTTTTGCCACTGAAAGATTCTAGAGTGATTGGCCCACATATGTCGGTATGAATCAGTTCGAGAATATGTTTAGCTTGATATTCTACCTTCTTTTGAAATGAGGTTCTTGTTTGTTTGCTAAGCACACATTCTTCATAAAACTTTCCTTCATAGTCCATGTCTGGTAGCCCGTGCACCATGTTCTTTTTCGCCAACCTTTTCAGACCAGCATGATGTAGATGACCAAAGCGTAGATGCCGTAGCGACGCTTTGTCTTCGACATTGACTTGCAAGCATTTTTCTTGAACGCTTCTCAAATTCAATTTGTACATTCGATTTCTCCCCATCTCAACTTGAGCAATCAGATGCCCTAGCTTGTCCTTCAAATGCAGTATCCGATCTTTTATAATTATCGAATAACCTTTTTCTGTAAGTTGCCCCAAGCTCAAGATGTTGGTCTTGAGATCTGGTACATAATAAACGTCCTTGATTGATCCAATCAAGCCATCCTTCTTTAAGTAATAGATTGTACCCTTGCCTTCGACTTTCACTTTCGATGCATCTCCGAAAGACATATGACCATCTTCAATCTTTTGCATTTCTTTAAACAGGTGTTTGTGACCACACATATGATTACTTACCCCTGAGTCAAGATACCACATGGCGTCATTATTGGTGTTGATTTCATTTTGAGCCATCAAGAGAAAGCCTTCATTCGCTTCAGCTTCCAAAACTAGATTGGTTGTTTCTTCTACCTTCTTTTCGACTTGACAATCCTTTGCAAGATGTACCACTTTACCACAGTTATAACATTTGTAGGAGTTGCAATCCTTCGCGTAATGACCATACTTCCCACACTTGTAGCATTCGAAGTTGGAGTAGTTCGACCGACCACTTCTTTGACCACGTCCTCTGCCACACCCATTCTGCTGGCTCGACTGTCCTCTCTCGAAGTTGCTGCCTCGACCACCTCGACCATGACCTCCACTACCACGTCCTCTTCCCCGAAAGTTTTGAGAAAATAGTACCTTTTCGTCATTAATTGACTCCTTGGTTTGATGTGCTTCCTCGACTGCTTCTTCCTTCTTTTTCATCTTACGTTGTTCGTGTGCTTCGAGAGAACCAGCGAGCTCTTCGACTGAGAGTGTCGAAAGGTCCTTCGACTCTTCTATTGCACACACAATATTCTCAAATTTATCTGTTAAAGATCTCAGGATCTTTTCGACAACTCGTGTATCAGTCACCGTTTCGCCATTTCTAGTGAGTTGATTCACCACTGTTTGTACACGCGTGATGTAGTCAGATACTGTTTCTGACTCCTTCATATGCATCCTCTCCAATTCACCACGAAGAGTTTGGAGTCGAACTTGCTTCACTCGATCTGCTCCTTGGAACGCCTTTTTTAACGTGTCCCATGCTTCTTTCGACGTAGCCGAACCGGCAATTTTCTCAAAGCCTGAGTCGTCAACTGCTCGGAACAGCATGTATAGTGTCGTCTTATCCTTTGATCGTGTCTCTTTCAATGCCTTGTTTTGAGCTGCCGTATATCCCGCAGTATCTGTTGGTTCTTCAAACCCATCTCTGGTCACCTCCCATGCCTCTAGAGCTCCAAGAAGAGCTTTCATTTGGACACTCCAATTATCGTAATTTGACTTCGTTAGTCGCGGCAACAGCATTTGACTCATCACGTTTTCCATTTGCTCTGATGCCAATTTGTGAACAGAAACACTACTTTTATATATTCTGTTGAAAATGAAAATACAATCTTGGTCTTTATATAATCTCATTACTGCTAATCTAAGAAAACAAATAAATACTATTAATAGCCCACTATCTTTTGGCCTTCCAACTACAACAGTTACTTTGTCTTTCCACTAACTTATTAATAAAAAACCCACTAAATATAACATTAAAGTTTATTCAACAAAAATTATGTCCAAAGTAAGACATGTTCTTGAGTAAAATAGAAGTCTTATCTCTATAGGAACTCTTGAGAAAGAAGGTTACAGTTTCAAAGCTGAAAACTCAGTACTAAAAATACTCAGAGGTTCAAGGATAGTGATGAAGGGAGAAAGAGCCCAGAACTAGTTGTGTGTGTTGAAAGGAAGCACTATTTGAGAGACTAATGCAGTGGTCCACAAAGAAGTCACCAACACCAGCCTATGGCACAAAAGCCTGGCACATATAAGTGAAATAGGATGAATTAACTGTGTAATCAAGGTACATTGGGTGATGACAAGCTGGGAGGCCTTGAGTTCTACAAACATTATGTATGTGGAAAGTAGACGAAGGTGAAATTCTTTATTGAAATTCACAAGACAAAGGACAAACTGGGATATATTCACTCAGATATTTTGAGGACCATCAAGTATACCTACTCATAAAGGTAATACATATTTATAACCTTCATTAATGGCTACAGTAGGAAGGGTTGGACATTTCTAATAAAAACCAAATATGAGGCTTTTAAAACATTTGTAGAATGGAAAACCAAGGTTGATAGTTAGTGCAATAAAAGGATTAAAGCTCTTAAAACTGATAATGTTTTGGAATATTGCAATTCTATGTTTAATGATTAATGTAAAAATGCATGGTATATACATGAATAATACTATAAGCAAAACCCCTCAACAAAATGGCTTGGTTGAAAGAATGAATGGGACTTTGTTAGAAAGGGTAAAATGCATGTTGTCAAATGCAAACATATCTAATTAGTTCTGGGGAGAGGCAATTCATACTACTTGTTATCTCGTTAACATAAGTCTCTCAATAGCTATTGAAAATAAGACACCTCAAGAAGTTTGGATAGTAAGTTAGCAAACTTTTCAAATCTTAGGATATTTAGATGAATAACTTATTACCATGTAAATGAAGGAAAACTAGAACCCAAAGCAAAACAAGGCTTATTTGTGGGTACCTTGATGCTGTGAAATGCTATAGAATTTGATCCAAAGAGAAAAGAAAATGCATATTCAATAGAGATATGAAATTTAGTGAGATTGAATTGTTAGGTGACTCACATAATGGTGAAGTAATTGAAAAAGAGACTTGTGCCGATGAGCATCAAATTGAGGTGGAGCCAAAGGAAAATTTAAACAAAGGAAAACATATTAGTGATCAACCTAGCCAGAATCGGAGTGAAGGAGGGCAAGAATTACCAAGCTTTGGTGAATAAGTTGACCATGACTATCCTCAGTCCAGAGATAAGGAGATGAGGGTCATAAAACCTCCAAAAAGATTTGACCATGAGAGCATGACAACATATGTTCTTCATACTACTTTATCCTTCGCAAATGAAGATCCAAGATCCTATAAAGAAGCGGTTCAGTGCAAAGACCATAAGGAGCGACAACTAGCAATGATAGATGGGATGGAATCACTTCACAAGAACAAGACTTGGAAGTTGGTGAGGAAGACTTAAGATATGAAGTTGGTGGGTTGTAAATGGATATACAAAAGAAAGGAAGTGAATCATTGCTCAATCAAGATATTGTTGACAATGGTATAGCTCAATTGGGAATGTTTTTTGAACAAATGGATGTTAAGACAACCTTCCTCTATAGTGAGCTCGAAGAACAAATTTTCATTAAGGCAACCTGAAGGATTTGAGGAAAAGAACATGGAGGATCATATATGTTTGCTCTAAAGGTCTTTATATCGACTAAAATAATTCCTAAGCAAGTGGTACAAAAGTTTTGTTAGTTTTATTTTGAACCTTAAATAAAGAAGAAACAATCATTATAGTTGTGTCTATTATAAGAAACTGGAAGCTCAATTGGTAGTGAGACTGCGTAGAGGCGGTACTTATCCCCCAAGTACCAAACTCGAATCCCACAGAAGGAAAAAAAACTCATTATTTCCACTGGATGGTTAGGGGGTGAGAAGATCGTGAGGGAGCATCACCGTTAATGATAATGGTCGCGAAGTGATAAGTATCGATGTGATGTGTGTCAATTAAAGTGCCACTCGTGAAAAAATCATGCATATCATAAGAGAACCAAACATATTGATAAAAGACTCTATTGGACTAGAGATATCACAACTGAATGAAAGTGCAAGTGATGAGGGTGCACACAACTGAAAATGCAACAGACTTCATAACTAAAGTAATTCCATTAAGCAAGTTTACTCATTGCCTAAACTTGTTGAATATTGATGTTGGTTGAACATCACTGGACCTGGACAACACCAACTACTTTGTTCAAGGTTAATAATTCATATGTTAAGGTGGATATTATTAAGCATGTGGTGTATGAAGTTAGTTATTTTTGTTGTGTTAGTTTTCTATTAGTGCTGAAACTAACAGTTAGGCAGTTGCATTAATTGTTTCTTAGTTTTTCTTTTGTAATCCCTTCCCCTTGATTCTCTTGTATATAAGTTGATTGACTCAACAAATAGAAACACGATGTGCAACCATTTTTGCACAGGGTTTTGTGGAGAGTTATGATCAAACACAGGTGCACTATGGGACACAGGTAGAACACTTGGTGTGGAGAGTGAGAGCTAACACTCTGTAATTTCTTCAAATTGATTTATTTTTTAATAAAGTGGACAAGGTCGTGCTAGGTCCCGAACACGTAGGTCATATTATGGGTTAACTCCATCATCAAATGCATGTATTCTTATTGTTCTTATTGTAGACACCTAATTTTGTCTGCTACTTTTAAAGTCTTTATGAAAAATAAATATATAATTAAAAAATTTATAAAAAAAATGGATAAAAATAATAATAAAAATAAATAGTAAGGTTGTTGGCACCTAATTATGTCAGCTCTTCATTTTTTTATTTGCAGAAAAAAATATAATAAAAAACATTAAGGATATTTTGGACTTTTCGTTAAGTAAAATATATATATAGTAATAAAAACAAGATATCAATTCTGATTTAATTTATTGTTTCTTAAAAAATGTTACAAAATCATACCTTAAGTGATTATGGTAAGTTTCCAAAAATTTAAACCTAATTTGTAACTATAAATTAGAGGACAAAAAAACTTAACAAAAAACCAAAAAAAAAGGTAGAGAAGAAAGATTGGAACCAATAGCTAATAAAAAAATTCTCCAGTGCAGTTAACCATTTTTTTTCTTTTTTCTCCTCATTTAATTTTTTGACATTAGTGTTGTTATAGAGTTGTTTTTTTAACTATTTTATGCACGTATGATATAAACAAAAAATTCTTTTTAGTTTAACGATCAAGTTTAATAAGAATCAAGTCGATTGTTGTATAATTGTCTACTTCTTTATCAAATTCGTGATTTATTATCTTTATTTTGTTTTTTTATCTTGTGCGTTATATCTTAAACTCATTTGTTATTACCATCGTCGGTTCGCGCCACATATACGCTGCCGACTCGCAGATCTCCTCTTGAATATTTATCCTTTATAATTTGTAAAATATAAAAAATAATAAAAGTATTTTCTTAAAATCATTATTACTATTATCACCGTTATATTGTGAATTTATTTATATATATATATATATATATATATATATATAATAAAAATTAATAATAAAATCAGTCAACACATAAATATTTTCTACTTAAGAACTACGTGAGTTTTGATTTCTCTATTGCACATGGGGATACGTAGGAGCAAGGTCTTCCCCTTGTCAAATCAAATTAATAAAAATATTTTTTTTCTTTCTTTTATTAATGTAAATAATTTATTTTCTTTTTTAATTATTATTTTTTTAGAGGTAAAAATAAATAAATAGTTTGTATATAATTAAGTATAGGGTAACCGTTTTAACGGACGTTTTAGGGTGGTAATACTTTCCCTGCTCATAATCGACTCTTGAATCCAAATTTTTGGTTCAAAAATTATTATTTTAGGTTTTATCCAATTTTTTTTAATATAAATAAAATTGGTGGAAACTTGTTTTTCGCGGACAAACCAAACGAGCTAGTTGGTGACTCCGCTGGGGACTTTTGAGAGTCAAGCCTAACCTAATTAATTGTATATAATTATTTATTTATTTTTATTTATATTACCCCCTTTTTTATTTATTTTAATTATTTTGTTATCTATTTATTGTGAATATAATTGTGGTGATTTTTGTTGTTGTGATTTTATATGTTTTTCTGATAATATATTAAATATATGTATTTATGGTAATTTATTCTAATTGTGGAAGTATACATGTATTTATTATAATTTGTTCTAATTGTGGTCATTCCTTTTTTCTATTTATTTGTTTATGATAACTTATATGTATTTATGATAATTTATGTATTAATTCTATGTATTTATTTTAATTGTGGTGATTGTTTTATTTTATTTATTTCTCCGCACATTATATTGACACCATTCACACACTTATGAGTGGGTTCTACACCCAGACATGCAACTTAAGATAAGTTAGAGTCTGTGTAATGATAATCTTCTGCATGTACATCATGTTTGGTTGTCATGAAAGTCTCTTCTAGAGTTACCTTTTATATAATATTTCCATTATAATAGTTTACCTATTATTCGGATTAATATTTTAGAATTGTGTTGTGTGCTCTAGGAACCAATTTAGAACTATAGAGCCACTCATATGGGAGGTTCACGTTAAAGACCGTAGAGCAATTAAATTAGAAAAGAATCATGTAGGTCTCATGCATATTTGAAAAAAAAATTTACCCTATTTATATCTCACATTTGCATCGCATAATCATGCATGTCTCATTATTTTTATTTTTATTTTGTAATATGTTATTTTTTAAAAATAAAAAAAAAAATCATTGCATATTAGGAGATAGTAAATTTTTTAGTTTATTACATAATTATTGCATTCATTTTTTCATTCTCATAACATT
>JBBPBR010000006.1:4914281-4929304 GCA_037974775.1 Cicer pinnatifidum | reverse complement strand
ATAATAATAATAATAATAATAATAATAATAATAATAATAATAATAATAATAATAATAATAATAATATGCAAAAATAAACTCATATGGCAAGCTTTCATTTTTCTAAAATTGTTTGCTCCAAAAATTCTTTTCTTTGTAACACAAAATACTAAAAAAAAATTGACTAATTGATTTTTATAAACCAATCACCAAGAAAATAAATTTCACCCTATTGTAATATAATAGAGAATTCATATCATGTCTTTATCAAATAACAAAAAAATAAAATCATAATAATGAATAAATAGGTTTTTCTTTAGGATTAACATTAATGGTTGTTGTAGCCGAATGAAATTCATCACTGCTCGCTGCACCACATCACTCACCCTTAGAAATCTTGGACACTGCTTACATCAAGACAAGACCTATAGAACTCCATATTGAACAGAGAACACCATCCATGGCACCGGTTGGGGAAGGATGATGAAGGGCTCAAAACATTGGTCGAACTCCTTGAGAATAGTGATAAGTGGGGTTTAGGCTACAAACCTACTAGGGCTGATAAACGAAGATTGGTCAAAGAGAAAAAAAATTAGCTCGGATTGAAATTTGAGAGCCAAGAACCGAAAGGATTTTCATCTGTGACATCCGACAAAGTTTCCAAAGTGCAAGACCAGCAAGTGAGATCCATGATGCAGTAGTTGAATATGATATGTTTGTTGATGATGCTAATTGGATTCGTACGTCTGATGTAGGAGCCAAAAATCAAGAATTGTAAAATAGTCAAGTCGCCTATAATATTTAATGAAATTCCCATGTTATTCTATAAGCATTAAGATGTTTTATTATATTCAGGATTGACACAATTTTGTTTTCCCAATACTTTAAATTTCAATAAACGCATCCTCATTTTTTTTTCTTATTGTTCTATCTTACTGCTCTCATAATTTATCATTCCTTCGCCAAAATTTTTCCCTTTTTTTCTTCTTATCCTAGCTTTAATCCTGCAGATTTTGGAATAGCTCGTTCACATATGATTGTACTTAGATCTCGTTGCATAATTTTGACATAAAAAGATAATGAAAAAGACTATGAACCTCCTCTAGAGTTTATAAGATCGGTAGAATGGGAAGCCAATGGTAACATGCCCTATAAGGAACCGATATAAATGATTAATCTAGGGACAAAAGAAAGAAATTAAGGTTTGCACCATCTTAGAGAAAGAAGTGTATCACGAAATAATCAAACTCCTAAATGAATACAAAGATGTTTTTTCCTGGTCATATCAGGATATGCCTAGATTGGATACTAGCTTAGTGGAGCATAAATTTCCCTTAAAACCCAATTTTTCTCTGGTCAAACCAAAATTAAGGCGAATGAAGCCCGATATGTCATTAAGAAAAAGTAAAAAAAAAAATTGATGCAGGGCTCCTCGTTGTGGCAAATTATCGCCAATGGATAGCCAATATTCTACCGGTGCCGAAAAAGGATGGCAAAGTTCGAATGTGTGTCGACTATAGGGACCTTAACAAAGCAAGTCCTAAAGATGATTTCCGGTTATCTCACATCGATATTTTGGTTAACAATACAACTCGCTATTCACTATTTTCTTTTATGGATGGTTCCTCTTGATATAGTTAAATTAAGATGGTAGCTGAAGATATGAAGAAAAAAAACAACTTTCATCACCCCTTGGGGGATATTTTGTTACAAAGTAATGTCTTTTAGTATGAAGAATGTTGGGGTGACCTAACAAAGAGTTATGGTAACCCTATTCCATGACATGATACATAAAGAGGTTGAAGTTTATGTAGACGACATGATTGTTAATTAAAAATTATTGGGATTTGTGGTTCGTCAGAAAGGAATAGAGGTTGACCTCGATAAGATTTAGATCATTTCAGAAATGCCTCCCCAGAGTACAGAAAGAGAAGTTTGCGGTTTTCTTAGGAGACTAAATTATATTTCCAGATTGATATCGCAACTAACTGCCACTTATAAACCGATCTTTAAACTTTTACGGAAAAATCAATCTGATGTGTGGAACGAAGAATGTCAAAACGCATTTGACAAAATCCAACAGTATTTGCAAAAGCCTTCAATTCTAGTCCCCCAGTTCCGAGCCGACCTTTGATTGTGTATCTTACAGTCGTCGATGGGGCCAGGGGATGCATGTTGGGCAGCACGAAGTCGAGAAAACGACTCGCATCTTGAAGTCGAGAAAACAACTCGCACCCAATGTTGAGAAAACGACCAATATCTTGAAGTTGGTTAAACGACTTACAAAAATCATATTTATACAAAATTTGAGTTGTCATATTTACTTATCACTTACTTTGATTCTGAAAGTAAATTCTAAGTAAAGAGAGACAACTATTGACACCTAATTTTGTCCCCTACTTTAATATTTTTTATGAAAAATACTATATATAAAAAAATTAAATAAAAAATAAGAATGATAAAAATAATAATAAAAATAAATAGTTAGACCTTTTAATTTTAGAAAATCATTGATGCCTTTGGTTTCCGTTTTCCTCTTATTCCTTTCGGAAATTTTCATTCTTTTTTAAAACATAAAAAATGTATATAATTGAATGAAAAGAAATGAATTGATGGTAATAAAAATAATTATAATGATCATCATTTGAATGAAAGGAAACCAAAAAGAAATTAATAAATGGTAATAAAAATCAGTATAACATTGATCAATATTATGACAAGAAATAAAATAAAAATAAAAAAACAGATTAATGGTGATCAATTAGCAATTATTCCCTTGTGTTTTGTAACCCACACAAAAAATCCTATTAATAGTCGACAAAAGAGTAGAAATAGGGGAGCACTATTTAGAGCACAAAAAAAAAAGAACAAAGAATAATAGGCAATAAAGGAGTAGAGAATCTGATCTTGGGAAATCAATCAAACAAAAACCAATTCAGTAATAAGGTATCACTTTCTTAATAGTTCTCTAATTTTTTTCTTATTAGTCTTTGTATTGCATCTTTTTTTTTAAATCTTTTTCTTTTTCTTTCTCTTTTATCTGTTTATGCACTAATAAACTCATATGTTAAGATTTCATTTTTCTAAAGTTGTCTTTTCTTAAAATTATTTTCTTTGCAACAGAAAATACTAAAAAAATATAGTTAATTGATGTTTATAAACCAATCACCAAAAAAATAAATTTCACCCTATTTTAATATAACAGAAAACTCATATCACGTTTTTATTAAATAACAAAAAAAATTAGAACAACAAATAAATACTTTTTCTCTTAGGATTAAAATTAATGGTCGCTACCGCCGGATGAAATTCATCCTTGCTCGCCGCACCATATCACTAACCCCCAATTGTTGATGGCCTTTATGCCATGACAGATCCGAAAATGCATGATCATATCCTTTAACAGGTTGCTTTACCGTTGCGTTCATTTCATTCACATACCGCCGCGTTACATTATTTTCTAACAAAAATCAAATTTTCTTTACCTTAAAACAAAAATAAAAGATACAATATGTGAATAGACATCTCAACTATTTTTTTTCTTTATTATTTATTAAATTTTAATTTTTGGATACATATATAATAATTAAAATAATAAAAAATAATTAAAATAGAGTAATAATAATTATTGGACAACACATAAATATTTTCTATCCAAGAATTACGTTTGTTTTGATTTTCCTAGTGCACTTGGGGATACGTAGGAGCAATGTAATTTCCCTTACCAAACAAAATTAGTAAAAAAACGTTTTTCCTTCTTTTATTAATGTAAATAATTTATTTTATTTTTTATTATTTATTTAGGGGTAAAATAAATAAATAAATAATCTATATACAATTAATTATAGGATAACTGTTTTAATGGACGATGTAGGGTAATATTACTTTTCCTATTCGTAATTGACTCCCGAATATGTTTGTTTTGGTTCAAAAACTTTATTTTAGGTTTAATCTAATTTTCACTTTTAAAAAAAAAATTAAAATTGGTAAAGGCTGCTTTTCCGCGGACAAACCGGACGTGACACGCAACAACAAAGAAAAAAAAAATATTTGATGTCATGGTTCTCAACTACAAAGGAATTAAGTAGGTGTAAAATATATTTACTTGTTATGAAGTATGATCTCTTCGAAATGGAAGAAGATGAATATGTTGAGACAAACTCCCTTTGGAAGAGTTGATGAGGTCACTCATATCACATGAGATTGATTTGGTTGAAGATGAGCCCAAGAAGAATTCAAAGTCCTTAGCAATCAAATACCATGGAAAGAAGACAAACTTCAAGACCCTATAAGCTAGTAAAGATTGTGAGGAAAAATAATTGGACGATCAGAGTGAAAACTCAGATGACGAAAAGTTATCCTTTATCTCACAAGAATGTTTATGAGTCAAGGGTTTGCTCATTCAACATCAATAAAGAACTGTTCCAATATCCTTATGCAACTTCAAATCAGTACACTTGAAACCTAGATATAGAGTATCATTCAAGATTTTGATTAGGTGTGTTCTACCCAAAGGAGGGTCAGTGTACCATAGTAACAAGTATCACAAAGGTCTAATGTACAATATATCCTAAAAGATCAAGACCAATCTTCCAAACCTAATTTTGGAACATATGTGGTCTTGTGTTATCAACTCTCGATCAGGGATGATAAGGACAATCCCTAGACTCATCTCAACAGTATTGATGAATACTCCCCTTATTCAGGCTCTAGAGGAAGTTTGAGGCATTAACAATGAAGAACACATGGTTACTTTGTTTGCACCCTTGTTCAATACATCCAAAATCATCAAGATGACACTGATCTTTCCTAAACAATATATTTGATCCATTGGTGATTCCAGAAGGATATCTAGCCAAACTAGTGGATATTTTTCAAACCAAGTTGGTTTTTCACTTATAGTTTTGATGTCAACAAAAGTATTTTATGAGAATAATAAATTTTCAGTAATGGGTTCATTAAGTGTGCATAAATTAGAGTAGGAAAATCGAAGGAAACTACTAGAGAATACCACCAAAAGATATCACTGGAGGAAACTGCCAAAGGATTCGGGTAGAGGAAACCCCTAGAGGATACCACCATAGGAAGTAACTAGAGGAAGTAAAAATGTCAATGGAAACAAAGTCAAGTTTATCAAATCCATGTGCTGGAAAAGTTCGGGCATCTGCCTCTGGTAGCTCAACGTGTTTTTGCATCTGTCTTTGAAGACTAAAGCGTGCTTCTGGTTAGCATGCCTCCAATGAGTCTACATGTCTGCCTTTGAAGATTCAGCATACCTATGAAGAGTTATGTGCCTCTAAAGATTCAACATGCATCTCATGAACAATCACTTTAGCATGCCTCTCATGAACAATCACTTTAGCATGCCTCTCATGAACAATCACTTTAGCATGCCTCTGAAGTCTGAAGTCACTGTACGAGTTTGCTTCTGAAGCATATATTTTGATGACTCTAAAGATCACAACTCATTCCTAAAGTGTTGCCTCTAATATACAACACACTCTAGAGTTGCACTAACATGCATCAAAGGTGAAGTCGCCCATGCCACTAATTCTAACTCACACGATTTTGCATTTGTCTATGACTATGATTATTCAAGCAACCCAAAATCTAAATCCAACAATCAAGTTAATAATTATGATGGAGATTTGCATTTGCCTAAATTCATTCCCGCTTTAATCACTCAAGCGTATGAAGGAAGATTTCCATGAAGAGTTTTCAAACAAAATCCAGAATGTATAAGACAACAATGTTTGAAAAGATCTAGTTAGGAAACAAAATATTTCATAACAGTCACATTATCAAAACATATCAATAAGAATTATATTTGGAGTGAATCTCTATGGACCACGATGAGTTTGAGATATGATTTAGAAACTCAACCATAAACCTCAAGATCTCAATTTTTCTAAGTATTTAAGTTCTAGCAAAGCACTCGTTCAAAGAAAAATCATTGTAACAAATATGGGAAAATCATTGTATCAAATATGCTTAGTAGAAGCGTAAACAAAAAACAGTTTTCGACTCATTGTAACCTAACCCGATGGTGTCTTTAGTGTGTCTCAAGCAATTTGTGGATCTTAGGTTGTGTAGAGAAACCTTGACTTGTAGGGCCAAATGGGTAGTTTTCCTTTAACTTGTAGGGCCATCTGGTGTGTTATTTTTACCACTGTTATGCCTGTTTATTGTTGGCTCTAATTAGTCCAAACATTTAAGTCACCAAACACAATTCAGCCCCCTTCTTGTGTTTGTGTGCCTTCAAACCTTAGGATATTCCCTTTGTGGTTGAGGACTCTTATGCTCATTTATTTGAGGAAGATAATAAAGAAGAGAAAAGGGGTTGCCAAGAGACAACTCCAGTCCACTTTTCTCTGCCCATAGATACTCAAGTTCTTGAGAAGAAGAGAAAAGGGGTTGCCAAGACAATCTGTGTAGAAGAGGATGAAGAAGAAACATACACCAATGAGAGCGAAACAAACGTCGCTCCGAGGAAGAAATAAAAGGGAATACCATGCTCTAAGAAAACTACTCTTTATACTATTTTTGTTAATGCGAGTTGTAATGAACAACCTAAATCTAAATCTCGCATACCCTCTATCCAAACTACAAGTTTAGTTGTCCATCCCTCTAATCCTACACGTATTACGCCAGTTGACTATGACTCCGACACCTCAGATAATATATTTGATGCAACCATAGCCGAACACTTTGCTACCCTCCAATATAGAAACCATCCCCTCCTTATTAAAACCAACGCTTCAAACCTAACACCATCAACCACTAAAACTAACACTCCACAAACACCTTTAAACTACAACTTTCCACAAACATTTATCTTCTCTTTCCCTGTATCTGACCCTACCCTATAAGACTTGTGAATCCCCCTCACCAAGAAACTGAGACAACAACGCAAGTCATCATTGATTTAGTATCTGACACGTCATTAAAAGACTCATATGCACCTTCCTCAACCCTTTCCATTTTAAATATGGTACCTCCACCATCCTTATAAGCCTTTTTCCATTCATACACTTCATTCCCTTTGGCTTCTCAAACCTCGAATCCTTCATTACTTCTCTTATTTCCATGATCACTTTATCCCACAATAGGAATTCTCAAAGTTTGGATCCAATGACTTTTCAACATAGTGGAACAAGGTCCTCTCGTTTGTCATACTCTTGCTCAAGGATATACATAATCTACCTATGGAATCCCTCATTATGGCCCTGTCTTCAATCATTCCTAGTATGTAAAAAAACATTTTGATTGTCTAGAAGCTAAAACTGAGGCGTTCATGGAACAGGAAGCCAATAATTAGGAGGACATTCAGACTTCCCTTATTTTAATCTTAGCTAGGTTGAAAAACCTATATTTTTATCGGATATTTTTTATAATATTATAAATTTCCTTGCAAAATATCATACAAAAATTTAATAGTTCAAGGATAACTAACTATGTTTCTTTCCCCCCATGGACTAAAAATACTTGTGAGAAAATTTTGTATGGACAAAAAATTGTTGTTTTTTTACAGGGACTAAAGCAAAATTTCAAAATTTTAATGGGGACAAATAATTATTTTACCCTAAATTAAATACCTTTAAATTAGTTAGATTTTACCAGTACATGCATGTTTGGTTGTCATTTTAGGTGAGACAAAATCAATTTTGGAGGTCTAGAATTGATTTTAAGTTGAAGCTACGATTTCTATCTTTTGAGTATTAATTATTGTTCAACTCACTTTTATAAGAAATTAATTTATATAAAATTAATTTTTGTATTTGATATCATTTGGACTGATAACAAATGACTGGTTTTTGTAAGTTGGATGCAGATTCAGACTCCGATGAGGAGAAGGTATCTACAAGCACTCCAGCATTCAAGTAAGTATTGATTCAAGGAGAGTAAGAAGGATTGCGATGATAAAGTATGTGTACCTTTTTGGGTGCTAGATGCATTGTTTATATAAGTAAAAGTCCAACACTGAGGCATACAACCATAATGGTATGTAACAGCTAGGCCATTATGGTTAGCAGATTTGACAAAACGCTATGTAACAACTAGGTTAAACTGTTGGGTTAAGGAAACCTAGTTGTTTGTGTTGAGATGGTGTTTTAGACCAGGTCTATATGAGAAGTTGGATTGAGCTTCGGCCAATTCGGAATAGTTTCCCCCTATGTCATTGTCAAGGAAGAGGCAATGACTAGAGAAGTCGTATAGAGAGGTCCTCCAATATAGGGAAGAACATTTGTTGTGGAAGTTGTTCCATTAATTTTCATAATTGACACGCTAAATTTGTCTTTATCATTAAGATGTGTTCCATTTGGTCGTGGTCTAGAGATTTGTTATTAGTAGAGAATATGATCCTTTGTTTTCGACTATAATATGTACTCGGTGTATTTTGGGGAGTTCGACTAGTTTTTATTCGTTAGGGTAATAAATGATATATTTGTCATCTCTTTGTCAAACTGGAACCTATTCGACCCCAAAAGTTCAACCATTCCCATGGGTTAATTTTTTGTACTTTAATTTATTAGTTGAGGGGATTTGAGAGGTTGGCGAAATAACGTGATGGGACACCTTTTGGTATTCTTGTTGTGACATGTGTCCCTTATGGGTGTTGGCACTTGAGTTCCTATGATTGTTCAATTTAATTTCACATTGTTTTAAGGTATAATTGTGTCAGTCGGTTGGTGCCCTTTGAATTCCCATCATTGGATCATTTAAGTATAAACTAGGTCACCTCAAGTATTGGAGGGGCTCTCATTCTCTTTATTTGCTTCTTCATGTTTCCTCTATTTTCTTTCCTTCCCCGTTTTTACTTATGTGTTGGTAGTGTTGATTTTCTTTTTACAGTATACTTGAAACTTCAAGACTCTAGCACATACTTGATAAGTTCGTATGTTGTTCTATTATTACATTTTCTGCATTGTTTTCGAGTTTTTTCATATTTGTATTTTCTGCATTTTCATGGTAACCCATGATGGTTATTGGTGGTCCAACAGTGGTGGGTGAACGTCTATGTCGTTGTGGGCATTGGTATTAGGTGACACGAATGTTCCTACCTCCACTGTAAATTGAGTTTTAGGAATGTTGTGCCATTTGCTTGAAATAATTGTAGGTTAGAGGATTTTATGTTTTACTGATGTGGTGGTGACTAGTGATGGTTATATTGCTTCCATGTGTCAGTTGTATATTATCAGAGTGGCCCTCCTTTTGACCTCTTCCTTCTTTCATGTCGACATGGTAAATGAGGCATCCTCTCTACACGACATAATTCTCCCAACTGACAAGGAGAGTTATGCTTGGATAGCTTGCGAACCTCTCAGAGTGGTCTCCATTTTTACCACCAACGACGAGAATGGCTTCACCGGCGTGGGTGTCTAAGTTAGAGAGTGTGAAAATCTAGCTTCGATAGACAATAGACGTATACCTTCGGAGTATCCCATGATCTTAATTCTCTTTTACAAGGTCATATTTAAGGTTATGGGATTTTGGTTACCCTTTACTGATTTTGAGAAAGATGTATTTCATCATCTCGATCTATGTCCCTCCTAGATTTACCTCAACTCGTTGGCGTACTTGATTGCTTTCCAATGGGCTTATGGATACGTGAATGCGATCCCATTGGTGGCTTTGTTATTCTCTATTTTCGGTCTTATTTGGTACAAAGACATTACCAGGAAAAATTTGGTCTCTTTCAAGTAGCCTTAGCATTTCTTCGCCTTTTACATGGATACCCTACACCATTTAAAAGATAGGTCATTTGTTTCTTGTCCTTTAACCAAGAGAGCAAGAAACGGGGTAGTGGTTTGCGAGTAAGTGCTTGATAATGACGATGCCCTTGTCATCAACAAAGTAGGGGATATTATGGAAGCAATGATTCCTTTGTTCCCATTTTTCCGGTTGAATATACATTTTCATCAAAATAGGAAGGACTTAGTTACTATGTTGAAGGACTTGAGTGTTCCTAAAGCCTAAAATTTGAATGTTCTTTGGCATTTCATCCTTTGTTTGAAGAGGGAGGTTTTCGATCTCGAAGACAGCATTTCTATTGAAGAAATATTCATTGAACCCTAGGAGCTCGCGACATGTCATTTCCAAAGAGAGGCCAACGTTTTCCTTCGTATGTTGTCCCCTTTTTTGATTTGTTTTGATTTCCTTAATATTGTCGATCTTAATTCTTTTCGTCTTTCCTTATTTATTTTTAGGGAAAATAATCGTTTTCCAAAGGAAAATCGTTTTGGGTGAGAAGAGGGAGAAAAATAATGGGTCTCTTTCTATTCCTACTTCTAGTGTCCTGACTTAGATGAAAATGCCCCGTGAGGATAATCATATAGAGTAGCTCTTTGTTGACGATATCAATTATTGACGAATGCGTTCAAGGTCAGCCAATCGTGATCAAGGGTTCAGTGTCTTATCCAGCCTTTCTTTTTGTTGTTTGGTTGAAATCCAGTTCTCTAAGTATCTCCATCAAAGTCATTTCATCTGTTAGTTTTAAAAGATCTCATATCAAAGGGCCAAAGAAAATCCTTAGTGGCAGACATAACAACGAGTCTCAAGGTATTGCCGCTGACTCACGAGGTGGGGAACAATGAGGAGGTGTACGCCAAAGAGATTGAAGACCTTCAAAAGAAAACACATAAAGATGAGGTGAAGAGGATTGGCTATGAAACAAAGATCATCGACTTAGAGGATAGGTTGACAAGATAACTTTGGATAAGGAAGTATTTTCCTTGATCCAAGAATTCCAGATGCAAAAGAATGGAAACCTCAAGGTGGAACTGCGCTATAAGCGAAAGAGGAAATGGATACGTTGAAACTAGAGGAAAATAACAATAAAAAATATATCCACACCAAGGAAATAGATGTTCTAAAAGTTGGTGAGGGTTCTTTTGAAAATTCCATAGCCCAAGTTTGTACCTTGAATCTTAGAGTTGCTCTTGACATGGATAGTTTGGATTGGATGAAGATCGTTGTGGACGGGAAGATTGTTCAATCGACTTCTTCTATAGTTGAGGACAACTAAAAATTCATGTGTAATTTGTTGACTTGCTTTGTTGAATTGATGGCCCCATTGGGATCGAACAAGTACAGTTTTTAACTTTATTTGGGTATCTTTTTTTATTTTATAAATATGCTGGATTGGTCTATTTTCTTGAGATTTGTTTGAATGTTTTACTCGATTGTCGTGATCTCAAATGATATGAGTTGAATGCGAAAATAATGCTCGACTTTGCAGGCATTTGCATCTCAACTTAGAATTAATCATGTGTCGTTATACTCGATTGCGCGAGTTGGTGTTAGGATATTTGTATACATTAACTTAAAACTTGTTTAAGAGTTTATACTCGACCGTGGGAATTTAATTTATATGTGTACATCAACTTAAAACTTGCTTAAGAGTTTATATTTGGTTGTGCAAGTTTGCATTAAGGTATCCATGTACATTAACTTAAAATTTGTTTAAGGGTTTATACTCGATTGTGTGAGTTTTTGTAACGTAAATGTGTTGGATATCTATTCTCCAACTTAACTTGGATGCATTCTATGGTCAAGGAACAAGTTCGCGCAGGAAGAAGTTCTTTTCCACAAAATCACGTCTGAGTTCTTTCAAGGAAGCTTTGTGTTTGACTTCCCAATGAAGTAGAGTTCGTTGCAATTTTTGTCCTCGTTTGTTTGGGTATCTAGTGTGTATGTTGTCCTCCAACTTAAATCTTTGATTTTGACGAGAACGACAATCTTAACTGCATATGTTAGCACGAATGGGGTTAAGTATTGTTGAATCCCTATCTCCCCGACGAGTTCCTTAAATTTTTTTATCAATGAATTGTGTGACTTTTTCCATTATGAGGACTTAGAGAATGTCAAATCTTACCAATATATTTTTCTTGAAGAATTTCATCACATTTGATGTTGTGGTTTTTTACTGGTGGTTCGGCTTCGATCCATTTGGTGAAAAAATTGATTGTTACTAGTACAAATTATATATGTCCCGATGCTAGCGAAAAAAGGCATGAGTGCATCCATTCCCCACCACGCGAAATGCCATGGTGAGTGTTGTGAGCTTGACCAGTGGATCTAAGTGGCGATACCCATGGCATTGACATTTTTCGCATTTTTGGACGTATGCTTTGGCGTTTTATTGGATTGTTGGCTAGTAATATAAAACACCCAACACATAAGACCTTCTGGATTGGTTTATGCCCTTAGGTGGAATCCTCAAATGCCCTCATTCATTTCTTTGAGCACATAGTTAACATCTTCATTGGTGGGGAATTTAACAAGGGAGATTACAACCCCTTTCTTTAAAGAGTTACTACAATTAGTGAGTAGGTGATCAACGTTTTACCTTAGTTGCCTCGATCGTGTCATAAAGGAGTATCTCGTTGAGGATATATTAAATGATCCATATCATCTAATTATCCTAAAGAGATAGTTTTCTGAATTCTTTAGTAATCATAGATTCTCCTACGTTAGGGGAATGTATAAACTCCTGAAAGACGGACTTGTTGCCTTCTTTGCCCCTCGTGCTAGCTAGCTTTGACAGGACGTCGACTTTCATTTTTTTTTTTTCATGAGGAATATGCTCGACCTAAATATTTTTGAATTTAGCCATTATTTCTTTTAGGTTTAAATATATTTTTAGTCCTTGTAAATATAACAATTTTATTTTTATCTCTATGAGATATCTTTGTAGCATTTTGTAATTTACTTGGTAATTTATGTTGATTTGGGAGACGACTAGTTGTGAGTCTGTGTTCAAAGTGACCTTGCTGTCACCAAATTCATATGTCAATCGCAACCTGATGATGTATGCCTCACACACCACTTGATTGTTAGATGTTGGAAATGAAAAGGTAAGGGATGTTTTAATAAGAAAACCTTCCTTGTTATCAAGTAGTATGTCGGCTGCACTTCCTTTTAGTATTGGAGGATCTGTTGACAAAGATGATCAAGTTGACCCTTGTTTTCAAGGGCCTAGGCTTTTACAGCTTTCATCGATTCAAAGATGATATTGAAGTCTTAGAGTTACACTAACCATTTCGTTATTTTCCTGCAAGATCAGGTTTATAGAGGATTTATCGAATCGATTCTTCTCTTGGTTGCGAAGAGTAATGCTAAAGCGACTTTCTTCAACTATTCATATTTGAGCTTAAGACTCTATAGTGCCTTATTAACGTGGTAGATTTGCTTATGTGCTTGATCGTTTCTCGGATTAAGGTTGCGCTTACTGTTTCCACTAAAATCGTTAGATATAGGTAAATAATTTTTCCTATGACTTGTCGGGACAGAACTGGCGGTTGGTAAATGATTTATTTTTGTGGGGTTAATGCGACTTCACAATTATTTTGCCACTAGAATTGCACCTTTTAATTTAATAACTTGTAAAAGGGAAGTGTGTTATTCATATTTTGATATGAATCTTGATAAGGCCACAAGCATGCTGCTAAGGACTTTATTCTTTTGGAGTCTGGTGTTCGCACTTCCGTGAATGCTTCACACTTATCCAGGTCGGCCTCAATCCCCCGTTGGTTAGGTAGAACCCTAAGAATTTTTTAGCTCGTACTCTAGAAGTGCATTTTTTCAAGGTTTAGGGATACATAATCAACCCCGTTCTTTGAAGAATTTGTAGAGATAGGACGTGTGGATAACCTCATATTCGAACTTGACTATCATGTCATCCATATATATTTCTAATACGTTGTACCAATTGTTCCTTGATGTCTTTGGGATACATGGGAATTTTATTATATACCAAATAAGCATCCATAAGCCAAAGTAGTTTGAATCAAGATGAATTATCAAATATTTTATCGATATTGGGAATGGGATACGCATCTTTGGGACCTACTTATTATTAGATTTTTTAACGAGTACAATGTTGGAGAGCAAAGTATTGTACTTACCTCAAAATAAAATTTGCAGCAAGTAAATTGGAAAAACCTTTGTAGTGGCTTTATCCTCCTCTAAAGATTGTTTGCAAAGGAACTAGACAATTGGTCGAACATTCAGGTGCATAGTGAGATTGATAATGACTTCAGGATCTATATCAGGCATCTCGTTAGCAGTTAATGCAAAGATGTTAGCATACTCTTTCGGGAAAGCGACCAACTGGTCCTTAACTTCATCACGTACATCTACCTCAATTCTTATGGTTCTTCTAGGAATGTCTCCTATCGAGATCAGGGTAAATTCTCTAGCTGGTGTACGCTTTTTCATTAGCTTGCCAATAGCAGTGGGGTCGTCTTCTTTCTACAACTCATCAAATCTTGCATCAATTTCAATGATCTCCCGATTGGTGATATTGAGGATCTAGCTTCCCTTTTTGTTCGGATGTATAAGTTTCATATGTATTTCATGGCTTCTGACTGAGGCCATGAAGAATTTCCTTGCTGCTTTGATATTGGCGTGCATAATAGTTACCTCTCATTATTTTGGGTGGTAATTTGAGCTTTAGGTGGACAATTGAGGAGACTATGACTAACTCAGCCTTGGTTTGACGATTGATATTGCAATTGTAGATCAACTTACAGTTGATAACTAATAATTGGGTCTTGACTTTGTTCTTGGATTTTTCTTCTCCGAAAGTTACAAGTAACTTGCATAGCCACAAGGAGTATTGGTCGATTTGTTAAAGCCTTGTAAATTGGGTCCTATGTAGGGCACCATATTGTCTTTGGTGAAGCAGAGTATGTTAGACAAACCAAAGTACGTGATGTCGCATGAACTCTTCTTGGTCGATGAGGACCCTCTAACCTTCAAAGATGGAAATGTACATCGGTACTAGCAATGGGATCTGGGAATTTGGTATCCCGCCAATGATTTCTTTATCGTAAAAATATAAAGGGTGGGATCCCTTCTTGCTAATTGTGATCTTGTGCGGTTTTTTAGATGTCATGTCTTATACTGGAGAAACTAATGAACCAATATTCGCTAAATACAACGAAAGCGCCAATGAAGTTCTCCCACAAGCTTGAAAGCGCAATTGATGGCCATTAATGTCGGGAATATCATGTTGTGAGGAAACCCCCTCCCCCCCCCCC
>JBBPBR010000006.1:4885257-4903854 GCA_037974775.1 Cicer pinnatifidum | reverse complement strand
TGATAAAGTTTATTTTATATTAAAGAATTTAACTAAACTTATGAGTTTTGTTTGAAAATTTTGATGAATTTTTTAATTTTTGTAAAAAAAAGGATAACATTGTTAATATTTTAAAACATAAAAGATTAAATTGTCACTTAAAATTAAAATAAAGGACCAAATCGGGAGAAAAAAAAAAAGATAAAGGACTAAAACGTTAACTGAAATTAAGTTAAGGGACTATAAGTGGTATTTAGCCAAATATTTAATATTTACTAATATAAGCATTTAAAATAATAAACATTAGATTTTATTTTGCTGACACTTTTAGTAAGTACTATTTAATTATAATAATACGATATACCGTAAAATTCTCTTTAATATTACACAAATATTGTAATATACTCTCCCTAGTCCTTAATATAAGAAGAAATAAAAAAACAAATTGCTAAGATCAATAAACTTATTTAATACTATCAAATTTAAATTATAAAATTTAAATTTAAAATTCTAGTAAATATAAATCTAACATTAAATAGGGTGTTAAAAGAATTCTAACAATTAATACACATTGAAATTAGAGATTGAAACACAACCCGCACTCGCTAGTGTCCACCCAAATCCGTCTCAATTTCGACGAGAAAAACTCGTTTTGATTGGGTGCAGATGTGTGTGTGGGTTTTTCTCGAAATTAATACTCTGAGGCGGAGATGGATTTAGGGTGTTGATATTCACCTGCACCCGCCTCACTAGTAATAATATTGTCATTTTTAAATATTATATTCATGTACATATTCAATATATTTAATATTTTTAAAATATTAAAAATTATAATCTTATCTCTATAAAAAATATTTTATTATATTAATTATAATTAATATGATTTTTAAATTTATTACTTTATATATATAAATGGATGGGGATGCGGGCGGGGAAATCCGAATCCATTGCGGGCGGGAAACTCAAATGTTGTCACAGGCGGAGATGGAGACCTAAGTTTCACACCTGATAAGAAAAGGGGGCGAGGTGGATTTTTCTTGACTAGTCGGATGCGTGTTTTCTGACTAATCGGGTGCGATGGTAAAGGAGGCAAAACTCGCTCCCACCATGCCTTGTTGCCATTTCTAATTGAAATATGTATCTCTTTCTAATAATTGAGACTAAAAATTACACCAATTTTATTTTTTATACTAAGAATCGAAGGTAGTATATTGTTTTAGATTCACAAGATATGAAAACTATCTTTTCAATAGAAAGTAAAGTTTAGCATTTGAATCTTTGATTTTTAACACATTCAATTTTGATTTGGTAGTTCCATCGTGACACTTTTTTGTTTCTGTATTTCTCGAATTATGAGTGTGTGACTTGTTATAATTGATCCTATTGATAGTATAAAACAAAAAATGGATCCATCATCTTATCTTGATAGAGATGACTTTACCCCGTCATATATTTATTAGTATCCAGAGCGCAGAATATGAAAAATAAATAGATTCTAAAGTATTAGAATGATGATTCATTCTTAATATTTATATTTAGACCTCGCAACTAGACAAATTTATTTTTATAAATTTAAAGAGTTAGAAGAATAAATTAAAAAGTTGAATGAAACAATTTTTATTCTTTTAAATTGTCGTCGCTTATCTTTATTTTGATCAAAGGACAAACGTTTCTTTATTTTTTTTTTTTCATTATATCTATTCATTGAATAAGTGATAATCTAGAAGTTCATGCTCACACATTTTTTTGACTTCGATTAAAGTTTTTTTTTTTTAATCATTGTGGTTCGAGTATGAAATGAGGTTTTTCAATTGATTTTATGGAGTCTTAACAAAAAATTCCTATCAATAATAGCCGACTTGAGATTTTGACATTATAAACGGACAATAACTTTTGGATTTCAATTGTTTCTCAACTTCAAAGAAGATTGGAATCATAGTATTAAATTAAGAAAGTGTTATTCCAAATATTTGTTTTCAGAAGTATTTGAGTATTTTTGTTTGAGTCATACGAAATTCTCATATACGGTTCTCAGAGGGTCCTTTGATTTACCTATTTCAATAAAGTCTATGATTGGTTCGAAGAACGTCTTGAGATTCAGGCGATTGCTGACAATATAACTAGTAAATTTGTCCTTCCTAATTTTGGGGAGAAGTTGTAGTTATAACAGTGTACCTAATCAATAGACGCCCTTCATCAACTATTTGATTTAAGACATCAATTGAGATGTGGAATGGCAAGCCAGTTGACTACTCAAATCTGAAAGTATTTGGCTCCTTAGCATTTGTTCATACAAGGCAAGTTGTGGAGAATTGATCAAGGTGTGCCTAAGTGCATCATATCAAGAGATGCAGTGTTTGACGAAACAAGATTGACCATGATTGACAAAGAACATTCTTCATATCAGTTCTGCAGAAATGGATAATGTTCTCCGTTTCAATTATGTAGAAACGAAGAACATCAACAAGACAATGATTCAAACAGCAATACTGAGAGTGTTGAGATTGAGATGGAGTCACCAGAAGATATAAAGATTAATCATGAAGACATACTTGATATATCACTTGATGATAATGCAGCAACATAACCAGATATGGCCAATTATAACTTGATAAGGGATAGAGAAAGAAATATTATCAAGCCTCCAATCAGATGTGGTCAAATATATTTAATTTGGTATGCTTTAAGTGTTCATGAAGATCTTCAAAGAGATTAACCAAACAACTAGAAGGAGACCATTAATAGTAAAGACAAATAAGCTTGGATGACAGCTATTAATGAAGAGATGCAGCCATTAGAAAAGAACCAAACTTGGACTTTGTTGAACATTCCTAAGATTCAAAGGGTAATTGGATCAAAATGGGTGTTCAAGAGAAAGGAAGACATTCAAGGACAAGAGAAAACAAGGTTCAAATCAAGATTAGCTGCAAAAGGATTTTCTCAACTTGAAGGAATAGATTTCAATGAAGTATTTGCATCAGTTGTAAAACATTATTCAATTAGAATTATGCTTTAACCGGTAACCCAACAACACTTGGAATTAGAGCAACTTAACAGCATTTCTACATTGTGAACTTGAAGAAACCATTTATATGCAGCAACCTGAAGGATTTGCTAAACGCAGTAACAAAGTTCGTCTTATAAAAAATACATTGTATGGCCTAAAGCAACGTCCTAGGCAATGGTACATGAACTTTAATGATTTCATGATAAGAAGTGGTTTTCAAAGATGTAGTTTTGATATATGTGTCTACATTCTAAAAGGGGTAGGTCAAGAACAAGTACTCATTTACCTATTACTCTATGAAGGTGATATTCTTCTTGCAAGCTCAAATACGGACCATATCAAAAGGCTCAAAATTGATCTCAACAATGAATTTGAGATGAAGGAACTTGGAGAAGCCAAGAGGATCTTAGGTATGGACATCAACAGAAACAAAATAAAAGGGGAATTATTTCTTTTACAAGTTGCATACTTGAAGAATGTTGTCACTCAATATAGAATGCATGAGACAAGACATGTTACTACTCCTTTGGGACAAAATTTCAATTTGTTTGTGCAAGACTCACCTAAGACTGATGAGGAAAGACAAAGAATAAGTACAATTCCTTATGCAAGTGGAGTTGGCAGCATAATGTATGGAACGATCTGCAGCAGGCCAGATTTGGGTTATGTTGTGAATGTTGTCAGCAGGTTTATGATTGATCCAGGGGCACTGCATTGATAAGCTCTCAAGTGAATTATGAAGTACTCAAATGGCTCTCTAACAACAGATTCAAAGTTCAAAAAAACTCATCATGACAAAGAACCAATCAAGGGATTTGTGGATTGTAACGCTCCAAATTTTTTATCCAAAGATTATTTAAAAATATTTATTTTCTTTTAGAAACAACTCTAATTTTTTTTCTTAGAAGTAGTTCATCATGTAATAATTTGAAGATGTGTTAGAAAATGACTTGATATATTTTATTTTATTTTATTTTTGTAAAAGAATGTAATGCAATTTACTAAAATATTATTTATTCATTTATTTACAAAATTAATATTCCAGTTGTTAGATCAATATTCATTTATGCTCCAAAATAAAATAAATTATCTTTAAGTGAAATTCAAAAAAAGCAAGGTTGACTGAATTTAATGACATTCAATGAAATCTAGCAAATGAAATTTCACTTCCGCATTTCTATTATAAGTTAATGATGAAGAGTAAATAACTTTACTAACATACAACAAAAATTTTAGTAATACAAAACATTATTTTAAGTAAAAGTCTCATTTTCCCATGCGCATGCACCAATCTAACATCATTCGTGCAACTCTTTGAGCTCATTAGTACCTAGATGTTGGTGTAAGGGGTCAGTTACTCCCACAACAAAAATTAAACCAAATAATAAATTAGTAACTATAAAATATGAATATAAAATCTTTTCATCATAAAAGATTCAAATAAATTGATTTTTTTTTTAATAGTTTTCAAAGATGTATCAAAAGTCATAAAATGTATTTAAATAAATCAAGTAGCAACTGTAGAGTAAATAATTAGATCAAAATAAAAATAACAATAAAATGTATGCAAGTTATGCATGCTCCTAAACATATATGATCCGGATATAACCAGCCACACAAGCGTCCACAAAAATGCATATGATATGTCATGAAATGATAATGATGCTCAAAAGGTACATGTCACCACCCACTTAAATAATCACAAAGAGAACAATGTCAAACACACAAATCATAAGCCACTTAAGCAACCACAAAGATAACAATATTTAAAACACAAATCATCAGCCACCTAGGCAACCACAAAAATAACGATATTTAAAATACAAATCACTAGCCACTTAGGAAACCACAAGATAACAATATTTAAAACACAATTCACCAGCCACTTAGGCTACCACAAATATAGCAATGTTTAAAATACAAATACCAGCCACTTAGGCAAACACAAAGACAAAATATTTCATATTAAATTTTTTAATCACATAAGACATCAAATTTACATTCTCATGGATGTTCATAGTTTAAGCTCAATAACTTCAACACATCAAATATGCACGTGAGCAAATATCTCAAAATCACCCTTTTCATTTTAATAGTTCATATGATTCGATTTGGCTACTTGTTATTGATAAAAATTAAAACTCATATTACCAAGAATACAATAACAATAGAAATTTTATTCTTTTCACTATAACGTTTTCCGCATTATAAAAATGAACTATACATTAATACATTTCAATAATCAATTTTCTCATATTGTCAAAATTAAAAATATAAATTTCTCATCAATTTCCTCATGACACATGTATTGTTCGTAAAAGTCAAATTTTAAATATAAAATGTTCAAAAAGACAAGATTTAATATCAAATACATCATAACAAACATATTACTAATGATATCATCATAAAAATCATAACTTTATAATTAAGTACTCTAAAATACGTAAGGAGTTAAACATTTTCACTACAAACATATTAATCAAGGGATAATAATAAAAATAGAACTCTATAATTAAGTTCATCAAAATAGATGTATTATTCAAAAGAAACAATAAAAATATTATAGTTAATTTCTTTATGATGAAAATAAAATCAAAATTTTTCTTTTAAGACATCTAGACATCATATCAATATCCTACGTAACACTAATTTAATATCTAGTCTAACTCTGCATGGGGAAAAACCCTTACCTAGAACAATTTTCTTCCACGTAACACTATATAGCCCTAAAAAAATCTCATAAAGATGAAGGAACGAAAGCTTATAACTTCCACAAGAAAATGAGGGAATATGTGGGGGGTTGTTTGAGTGACTTGAAAATATTTGAGATAAACAAAATATAATGTTGAGAATGATGTGTGAGGTATGAGTGATTAGGACTTCTTTCTACTCTATTGCAAGTTTTATAGTATTCTATGAGGAATAGGTGTATGAGACTAATATGGAGACGTGAGGCTAATTAGAGGAAGATAATAATTCTTCTCATTGAGGTTAATTGCACATATCAATAAGGTATTCATTTGGAATAATATCATTCAATGATCAGCCGTTATGAATTAATTGACATTCATGTACTTATTCTTGCTTGTTACACATTTGAGTGGATGTATAGTCGAAAACACACGGTTCTATAACTAAATGCTATTAAAAATAAAATATAGCTATCAAGAGTAGTAGTGTGGGTGATTAAATTTTAACCAAAATTGGTTTGATTATTGTTCACTCTAAAAAAAAATACTCCTAAAAGTTTAATTAATTACTAACAAAACCCCAACAATTGCTTAATTAATTAATATAAATATACATCATCAAATAATTAAACATAAAACAAAAAATTATGTTATTATTGTCACACTAAATTAATTAAATAGAATATATAAATAAAACTAAGGATTTTCACTAACTCTACTATCTCCTAGATCGAAAACTTATTGGTGTAAAATAAAACTAATAGATGATATAACTTTTATAAATTATAATTCAATTTAATAATATTGTTTTCATCAACTAAAATAAATCGCGCAAGAAAGGAATATCACTCACACATAACAAAGTAAAACAAACATATCTAACACATTAATTTCATGATTATCGAAACTTATCAAATAAAAAATGCACAATAGTCCATTTAGGAAATAATCAAGTCATTAATTGTCCCCATGTAATTGTCTCGTCAAAAAAATTAAATAAAAATAAAGGCTATAATTATTCAAGTAAAATTGAGAGTGATAAAATTTAATTTATTTACACATAGAATAATTATTAATTAAATAATAAATCATGAAAATTACTAAAAAGACACTTATACAATATATATATATATATATATATATATATATATATATATATATATATATATATATATATATATATATATATATATATATATATATATATATATATATATATATATATATATATATATATATATATATATATATGAAAATAATATTGGGGTGTTACCATGGACTCAGATTATGCTGGAAACATGGACGGTAGAAAATCAATTTATGATTATGTGTTCACTGTATATGGGACTATTGTGAGTTGCAGAGCAATTACACAATCAATGGAAGCTCTCTCTACAACTCAAGTTGAATTCACTGAAGGGGTTAAATAAGCTATATGGATGAAAAGACTGATTGGTGAAATGAGAATAAATCAGAATTGTGTTTCAATTTATTATGACAGTCAAAGTGTCATACATTTATCCAAGCAATAAATGTATCACAATAAGTATAAACACATCGATGTTAAGTTTCACTTCATAAGGGATGTGATTGATTCAAATAAGCTTTCAATGGAAAAGATTGTAACTAAGAATAACCATGTTGATGACTTCACCAAATCACTTTCACAAACTAAGTTCAAGCACTATTTGGACATCGTTGACTTCTGCAAAGAGTAAAATTGTGGCATGGTAGCAAAGGCAGTGAATGAATTATTCTGATATTGATTCAAGGTGGAGAATTGTGAAGATATACCTCAAATCAAATAAATAGAGTTAGTTATGCTTTAGTGTTGGTCATTATTGAATTTGACCAATTTGGTTATGACAAAGGTAGTTATAGTTAGCTAAGCTAATGTTCCTTTAAACCTATAAATAATTGTAAATGCATTGTGTTGCATAGCTGGAAAAATAAGAGTGGAAAATGCAATTGTCAAAAGGATTCATAGAGAAACTAGTATTATTGAATTCTCAATAATGATAGATACTAGGAGATTTAAATTGATGGGCCTTAATCTTGTAAATTCATATGTTCATAGTGAATCGTCTTGCTATCTTGACCATGATGTAGGTCTCAAGTAAATGAGGTTGAACATGTAAATCATGGTGTTATTCCTGTCTTATCTTTTTATAATTTTCATTTACATTGATTGAAAAACTGTTTTCAAAACTGCACAAATAGAGAACATTATTCGTTTTTGTTCTTTCAAGAACGTTCTCTGTTTTCAGCGAAAACGAAGAACATTCTCCATTTTAGTTTTGGTTCTGCAGTTGTAAACCAATAACATTATTCATTCTAGTGTTTTAGTTATGGTCAAGAACGTTCTCCATTTTCAGAGAAAACGAAGAACATTCTCCATTTCAATTTCTGATTTTGCAATTGTTTGTTTTCTATTTTCTTGGTTGATTCCTTTTGTATATCCCAATATTTTTTGAACATAAATTGTGTATGTAATCATATAGTGGAGATTACTTCAATTGACAGAGGCTTAACCATTGGATTGATAGAAAACAAGGATATGAAAGGTGGTGATGAAATTGGACTTTTTCTTGAGAAATGGTGATGCTATTTATACATAGTTTTTATCATATTTTTTCTAAATAACTAAACAAGTGGTTAATTAGTTAGTGATTATATACAATCAATATAAGACATGAATTACAAAATTTGAATACAAAGAACGTTCTTCGTTTTTTAACACTTAAACCAAGAACATTCTTGGTTTCCAACATTTTCCCTTAATTCAAGTTTCTAAGTGATTTTACACTTAGCAATCTTCTTAACTCTTCAAATCTACTTGTCCTCAAGGCCTTGGTTATTATTTTAGCCAACTGAACTTCTGTTTGACAATAAATAAGCTTCAACTTGCTTCTTCCAACTTGATCTCTTAGGAAATGAAATATTGTCTCAATGTGTTTGCTTCTTCCATAAGACACAGGGTTCTTTTCTAGATTTACTGCATAGCTGCCAACAATATATCCAGCCTCTCATGAAGAAAGTGTTATCACTGGCTGCTTGTTTGAGCTCCATGCTATTGGAGTTTTCATGGAATTGAACACATAGACTGAAATGCTCCTTCTATCATTCTTATCTCCACACCAATCTAAATTTGAGTACCCAACCAAGTCTCCATTTTCTTACATTAAAAATGTTGCAAACATAATTCCATGCTATATTGTGCATTGAACATATCTCATGATTCTCTTAACTGTCAGCCAATGATAATGCTTGGGTCTCTCAATGAATCTGCTCACCACACCCACATTATAGCATATATCAGGTCTTTTATTACACAAGTATCTTAGGAAACCCACAACTTGCTTGAATAGTGTTGAATCAGCCAGCTCTTCATCAATTTCCATTTCCAGCTTTCCATCCACTTCAATGGGTGTGCAATAGGGTTGCAACCAACCATATTGAATCTTCTCAAAATCTCTCCAGCATATTTCTTTTGGTGCATCAATAATCCTTCTTCAATCCTAGTAAACTCCATACCCATAAAGTAGCTTAGTTTGCCCAAGTCTATCATTTCAAACTCATCATTCATGATTTCTTTAAATTATGCAATTGCCTTGATGTTGTTGCCAGTCACCAATAAGTCATCAACATATAGGCACAACAGGATCATTGCAGGCTCTTCGTTCAGTGTGGAATGCTTCACATGAACTCCATACTTCACTGTGCATTTGATGAATCAAATGTCAATTAGAAATGAATCAATTCTTTTGTTCCAAGCTCTTAGTGCTTGCTTAAAACCATAGAGAGCTTTCCTCAATGTACGCACTTTATCCTCCTTTCCCTCAATCACAAATGCTGGTGGTTGAGAGACATACACCTCTTTTTCCAGTTATCCATTCAGAAATATACATTTCACATCAAGTTGGCACATCAGCCAGCCCCTAGCACAGGCCATTACTATCACAAGTCTAATTGTCTCAATACTAGCCATTGGAGCAAACACTTCAGAGCAGTCTATACCTGTCTTTACAAGAATCCCTTGGAAACCAATCTAGCTTTGTACTTAGCAATTGTGCCATATGGATTCAACTTCAATTTGTAGACCCACTTTACTCCAATATGCTTTTGTTTTGGAGGCAAATCAGTTAAGTACCATGTTTGATTCTTCTCAATTGCATTAGTCTCTGCCATAATTGCTTTCTTCCAAGGTCTTGTCTTCAAGGCTTCTTCAATATTCATTGATTATGTATTTGCAAATAAGGCAAAATACACTAAATCTCCACTGTTGTCAACTTCAATGTCATTGTACACTTCAAATTCTTGTAAACATATTGGTGGCTTTCTTGTTCTCTGGGATCTACTTGATTCAATTCTTTCTTCATCTCTGTTTCTATTGGTATGCTGCTCATTTTGTACTTGTAATGGAATTTGTGAAGGTTGGCTTGTGGTGTTGGTTGCTTGCTGCCAATCCTAGTGCTGGTTATTGGAAATCTACTTATGTTTTTAGTCCCAGCTCTCATGTTCAATGATTTTGACATCTCTGTTGACCACCACCTTGTCTGTAATAAGATCATACAGTTTGTAGGAACTTGTTGGATGGTACTGAACCAACATAATTGCTTCACTCTTATCCTGTAACTTTCTTCTCTTTTGGTCAAGTATATGTTTGAAACACAGAGCACCAAATGTTATTAAATGCCCTACTCCTAGCTTCCTTCCACTCCAGATATCCTCTGGTACCTTCTCTGGCAATTTCTTCGTTGGAAATTTATTAAGAATATAGGAAGCAGTTGATGTAGCCTCTCTTCGGAACTTATGTGGCAATGCATTCTCTTTTATCATACTTCTAGCCATGTCTAGAATGATTATATTTCTCCTTTCAGTCAGGCCATTGTGTTGAGGTGTGTAAGGAGTTGTTACCTCATGTTCAATTCCATTTTTGACAAAAAAATCCTTGAATTCATGTGAAGTATATCATCCTCATCCATCTATCTTTAACACCTTGACAGGTTATCCAATTTGTGTCTCCACTTTAACCTTGAAGTTCTTGAATATGTCCAATGCTTCATCTTTTGTTTTAATCAAGTAAATCCATAACATCCTACTGAGTTCACCAACAAAATTTATGAAATACGTATTGCCTCCTAATGATGGCACCTCAAATGGTCCACATATGTCACTATGAACCACCTTAAGAATGTTCTCCACTCTTGCTTGCACTTGTGATTGAAAAAAAATTCTTGATTGTTTACCTGCCATACATACTTCACGCACCTTCTCAGGGACATCAATCATAGGAATTCCACTGACCATTTTCTTGACTCCCAGTTGCTGCAAGCTTCTGAAGTTGCGATGGCCAAATCTTGAATGCCACAACCAGTTTTCATCACTTGAGCTTACTGCCTTCAAACACTGAATATTTGCAGCTTGTATGTTGACAACAAAGGTTCTTCATGATCACATAAAACCCTTTCTGAATTAGTTTCCCAATGCTCAACAAATTTATCTTCGTTCCTAGCACATACAACACGTTTTCAATCACTATTGTCTTCTCATTTCTTCTCGTGATCACCATGTTTCCAACTCCCTCAGCTTCCGAGGTTTTATCATTAGCAAAATTGATCTTGCTCCTTCTTGATGTATCAATATCTACCAAGCATTCTCTATGACTTGTCATGTGATTAGAACAACTAGTATCAAGGAACCAAAACTAGGACAAATAATGATCTTCGTTTGTGGTAGCCATCAACAAGGTTGTGTGTGAAAATAGAAACCATTCTTCGTTTCTGGTAGCCATCAACAAGACTATATCTAAGTCAGTATCTTCTTGGGCAGCGCATGCTTCATCTTTTTTTTTCTTCTGTTTTCCTCCTTTTTCAGTCCAACATTCATCTACAAAATGTCCAAACTACTCACAGTTGTAACATTGCACCTTCTTCTTGTCAAAGTTTCTTCATTTTCCTTTTGATTTACCACTTGTGTTTCCTTCTTTTGATGAGGACTCAGCCTTATTTTCAGGTTTCTTCAATGTACTCTTCTTCCATTTCTTTTTGTGGTCTCCTTTCTTGTTGGCATATGCTACCAACGTCTGATTCCAGAATTACTCCCACTCTTTTCATCCATTCCTAACTCTCTTGCTTCTAAAGTTCTCTACAACTCTTCAGGACTCGATGTGGAAATGTCTTTAGATTCCTCAATTTCACTCACAACATAATCAAACATGAGATGCGAAGATCTCAATATCTTTTCACATAGTTTCTATTCAGTAAGCTTCTCACCACATATAGCCATATGATTTGTGATACTCCTCAATCTTGAAATATGATTTGACACTTTCTGTTGCTCCTCTATTTGCAGCAATTCGAATTATTTTTGTACATTCTGCAACTTCAATTTCTTGACCTTGGTTCCTCCATAATAACACTTCTCAAGAACGTCCCAGGTTTCTTTTGAACTTCTTGCATAAGATGTCAAAATTGATTGTGTCAAGGCACTAATGAAGAATAAAGGTTAAATTTCGGTGACACAATTATACATAGATGGTAATGATTAAAAGTTATTTAAGTGACACATGACTTTTTCTTTTAATCTTAATTATTCATATATAGTTGTGCAATCAATATATAACTCTCTAATTTTAAAACTCGTCTTATTTAATATTATATATATATATATATTTTGATGAACTAAAAAGTCAATATTAATTATATTAGAAGAGAGAATGATACATCCAACGGAGGATGAATTTAACGGAAAGTGTAATAAATTATCTTTATAGACAATTAGTGTATTTTTCAATAAAATATAATGCTTTGAAATAATATATATAATATTAATTCAAAGATACAAGTATAAGAATAATTCTAAAATTAAAAATTAAAAAATAATTTATTTTGGTTTAATGTATTAATGTTAAAGTAACATTCCCGTGTTTGTGAGAAAGATGGACTAATAGATAATTAGACATCGTTGTAGTGAGTCATTAATAAAACAACGAGGTCCCCTTATATACAATAATAAAACAAGAAACCATAAGAATTTTCTTTTTCTAAGACTCACTTTAATATTTACTCTTTTATTGGATATAAGTCGTGTAGATCTCATCATTCTATATGAAACCTATTTGCAAAGTGTAGAAACATTAATATCATCTAATAAAAAAAGTGAATATTAAAGCGAGTGTTGAAAAGAAATTATTCTTAGTACTCATGATAAAATATTTCCTTAAACGTATATCATGAGAAATAACTTTGAAACAACAAGAGAGACAATGTTAAGTTTATCAAATTATTGTTGTTTTTTATAAGACCAATTGGTAGCTTTGAAAATAATGTAGATAATATTTATTAAAAGAAAAAGACTTAACTGCAGTTTTGGTCCCCTTATTTTAATTGAATCTCGAAAGTAGTCTCTCTATTTTATTTTTCTTCAGTTTTGATCTCCAAACAGAATTTTGATCCAAAACTTAATCAAGTTTCATTTTTTTAAGTCGTACCACACTATTTATGATGATAGATTTCAAGCACAATTGTTGCAGCACGAGATCTTGAGACATGGTGTGACTTACAAAAACGTACAAAAATGAAACTTGATTAAGTTTTGTACCAAAATTCTGTTTGGGGACCAAAATTATAGAAAAATAAAATGAAAAAATTACTTTTGCGATTCAGCTAAAATAGAGTGACCAAAACTGTAATTAAAAAAAAAATTATTTGTGAGAGGGACATATAAAGCAACGAGGTCCCCTTAATTAGTAGAAACAGTCAAATATTTGAAATAATATAAGATTATTATATTCTCAAGATTTGGTTACACTATAAAGCAAATGTTTCTTAGACCAACCAAACACCATCTTACAAATATGGCTTCTCATAACAACCACATAAAAATCCATGAGCATTGCAAAGTTGCTCCTCCATCTTCATCTCCACTCTCTCTCCCTCTCACATTCTTTGACTTATTGTTTCTAAAGTATCACCCTGTTGAACGCATTTTCTTCTACACCCTCCCAAACTCACAATCACACCCCTCTTTCTTCTTTGAAAAACTTGTTCCAAAACTCAAATCTTCACTCTCTTTAACCCTCCAACACTTCCTCCCTTTGGCTGGTAAAATCATTTGGCCTTCTGATGAATCTTCAAAACCCATCATCCAATTCAATCCCAATGATGATGGAATTTCCTTAATCATAACACAGTTTGAAGATGATGTTGTAGATTTCAACAAAATCTTGGAGTACAATTCACCTCATGAAGCTTCTCTGTCTCGTTCTTTTGTACCTCACTTGGAATCAACAGATTCTTTTGCTTCTATTATCTCAATTCAAATAACACTTTTTCCAAAATATGGTTTTTGCATTGGATTCAGCACTCACCATGCTGTTCTTGATGGAAAATCTTCAATCATGTTCATCAAAGCTTGGGCTTCAATATGTAAATCTTTTGAAGAAACACAATCACTATCTATTTTGGAACCATTTTGGAATAGGGAAGTAATTAAGGATCCAAATGGTTTTGAGAGTTTAATCTTAAATAGTTGGAATAGAGCCTTATCATATTTCGATGAGAGCAATATTGTGAGAAGCATAAAGATTATGTCAAAGACATTTCAACCAATTGTGAAGGATTCTACTCGAGCAACATTCGAGCTTACACTTCAAGATTTGGACAAAATAAACAAAAGGGTGTTGTCCAAATGGAACATTGTGGAAGGAGAACAAGAACAAAAACCAAAGAGTGAATCTTTAAAGCCTAAGAAATTGTCAACTTTTGTTCTTACATGTGCTTATGTGTCCGTTTGCATAGTCAAAGCCATTCAACAAGCTGAAAGTGATAAGAAACATAAATTTGCTTTTGGTTTTGCTGTGGATTGCAGGGCAAGATTAGAGCCTCCAATTCCTGAAAACTATTTTGGAAATTGTGTATGTAATCATATAGTGGAAACTGAGCTAGAGGATTTTACAAAGGAAGATGGGTTGATAATTGTTGCTAAGAAGATTTATAGTAAAACAAAAAAGATGGATAAGGGAGCTCTTGATGGAATAGAAACATTGATTTTAAGATTTATTTCTATGATTGGTGAAGAAGTTAAACCAATTGGAGTTTCAGGGTCAACAAGGTTTGGAGTATATGAGACAGATTTTGGTTGGGGAAGACCTTCAAAAGTGGAGGTTACTTCAATTGATAGAGGATTATCAATTGGATTGGCAGAAAGCAAGGATCTGAAAGGTGGTGTTGAATTTGGACTTGTTCTTCATAAGAATATGATGGGTCTTTTCCAAACTCTTTTTCATGATGGGTTATGCTTTGACTCAATGGATGAAAATATGGTTGAATGAGTTGCATTTGAATTCAGTTTCATTCAGATCAACATATTAATGCTGGCAAAATAAAGTGGCTTGTTACAGAATAAAAATTAGCAATATGAAGTTGATTGAATATATATGTTGAAATGAGCATGATGGGCAAAGCTAATGTGCAACTTATAAATACTAGCTAGAAATTTTATTCAACTAGTAATTTGCAGCAATAAAATCACCCAAATAGCTGCTAAAAATTACTACAAAATACACAAACAACCAAATACATATCTATTTATAATATTTGATATGGTCTAATTCAACCCCTTTCATGCTTCCTCCAAAAAAGTAGTTTATTTTATTTTACAGAATGGTACTCCTATTTTAAAAGTCGACAATTTTAATCCTCTTTCAATTTTTGAACTAAAAAAATGACGATATAACATATTCTCTTAAAGATTCATCAAAACTAAGATTTCAACTTCTAAAAGGTTGCTTAAATCCATAAATGGGCCGTTGTAGTTAGCATACCTTTCCAGCTTCCTTTGGATCCCCAAAACCCTTAGGTTGTGTCATATTCACATCATTGAGAAGATTTCAATAGGAGACACATTTAAGCTTATGAGGGGATATTAAACTTATTAGTTAGTTAGTAAAATAAATTCATGTAGTAAACAAGACAAATCTATTTCACAAAAACAATTCATATAGTAAAATAATTTTTTTAGTTAAATTTATGTAATCTTACGAAATTGAAGAGGTAGCTGCTAAAGTAGTGTTTGAAAAACCATTATTTTCAAACAACTGTCAAATCGTGATGCAATATAAGTTTTATTTTTTTTCTTTCAAAACAAGTGCACAATGAGGTGGTTGTGTTTTATTTTTTTTCTTTCTAAATTATTTCTATTAATAGAAATTTTATAATTGTCTAAACACTATACTTAAATGACACCTATCAAACTTGCTAAAATATCATCCTTGTTTTATTATATTGAACACATTTAAAGACCATACATCATCATATAGCCTCAAGTATTAAGTTCTAATATGCAATCTTCTAAATCAAGCAAACCACTTATAAATGTACCATTAACCATTCCAATCCTTGCTACAATGCAATAACAAATGCAGGATATTTACCAAACTTTTAATGATAGTACATGATGCAAATTTTACAGCATACACTACAAGAAATAAAACATTTAACAGCAACTTTTTCTCAACCACAATTAATTTGATGGCAACAACATGCATATAGCAACGACTTATTTAAGTCGTTGCAATAAGATTTAATTTTTCTCAACAATGTCATTTTCGCTAGGAAAAATGACTTATGCCAACAACAATTATTGTTGCTGCAGATAATTTTTTTTTTGACAATAGTATAACATGTTGCTTGTAATAGTTCCAACTTTTTTTGGTATATTTAGTAATATGTCTCTTACCGAGATTCAACTTTCACATGGTATGTGAATAAAGTTCTCAATATTTGACCTTTTTTTTTTCCTTCGATTTTGTTTTTCTTTTCAATGTCTCTTACAACAAATTCAACTTCTCCGTCTAAGCCACCTTCCTTGCCTCCACAACCCACACAACCACCTACCACGACGTCGATTCGCAATTACTAGCAAGACATGTTAGATTCGTTCTATATTCATCCTAGTGATAATCATGGCCTTGTGTTGGTGTCTCCTGCTTTATCAAGTGAAATTTTCACTCTTGGTCTATTTCGACGCTTGTTGCTCTCTATTCCAAGAACAAATTAGGATTTATTGATGGTTCTTTATCTCGCCCATTTGGTGACGATTGCCAATGTCTTTCTTGGGAGAGATGCAATATGATGGTTATGTCGTAGATGAATCACTCATTGGAGCATGGAATTTCACAAAGTGTTATGTGGATGGACTCTATATCTGAAATCTAGAATGAACTCAAAGATAAGTATCATCAAGAGACATTTTTGAGGTTTCTGTTCTTCAAAAAGAAATTTACAATATTCGTCAAGACAATGCCAATATTACCATTTATTACACTCAATTGAAGAAACTTTGGCAGGAATTGAATAATTTTCTCCCTATCCTTGTGCGCTCTTGCACTATCAAGTGTTTTTGTCTTCTCCTACCCACTATGAAGTAATATCGGGAAGGTGATTATGTTATTTAGTTTATGAAAGGTTTGAACAAACAATATTCCTCTTATCATTCTCAGATCTTATTGATCGATCCCTTTCCTCCCATCAATTTCTTGGAACATTGAAAGATTAAAAAAATTTGGCTAATTTTTCTAGTTCTGGTCATGCCAATTCAGGAAGAAAGAATTTTTATCACGGTTGAGGTGTTGCTAGTTTTGGTTGGAGCACCAAAACTTGCATTTTTTGCCACAAACTCGGTCACACTGAGAATGTTTGTTTCAAGAAACATGGTGTCCTGACTCATTTTCAAAAGGGGTATGTAAACTCTCATACTAATATTGATGATGACATAGATGAAAAACCAAGCATGTTGCTTCACATGTTGATGTTGTGCATTATGGGTTTACACCTGATCAGCATAAAACTCTCTTAGCACTTCTTCAGGGCAATTCTTCATCATAAGGTCATCATGTGAATCATCTCACTTCCCACGAAAATTATTTAGGTGTTTTTTGTTTGTTTTGCAACACATCTAAATTAAGTTATTGGTTATCTGACACGGGAGCTACTAACCACGTTTTCTACTCTTCAATGCTTTTTCAATCATTGCATAAAATTCCTTCAATTACTTTAAAACTGCCTAATGACTCTTTCATATCTTCTAACTATGTGGCATTGTTTTCTTCTCTGATGATTTCTACTTGAATGATGTTTGGTATATACATCACTTTTTTTGCAATTTGATTTCCGCTCCTCATTTAGCTTTGCATTTACATTGTCACTTTATATTTGATGCCAAACATTGCCTAATACAGGACAATCAATCTAGGAGGATGGTTGTGCAGTTGAGATTCACCATGGTTTTTACTTTCTCATCACCCTTTTTGTCCAATCATCCCCCCTTAAGCATGATATTCATTCTATTAGTACTAATAATGTTGTACATTGTCCTAAACCCCTTAATGTTTGGAATCTAAGGCTTGGACATCCTTATAATGACAAACTTGTATATATTCATAATATTTTTTGTTGGTACCAGTAACCTCTGTTAAATGAAAATTATGCGGAAGATTACCTATTTTTTTGAGATATGCGCAGCAGTTTAACAAATCGTACATTTATTAAACATAGCATCAAATAAGGTCCCAAAACTACAATACAAATGAATGCACAAAGTATATGGATCAAAGAATATATTGAGAGATGCACCAGTTACGTTTATTGTTCAAGATATTGATTCACTTACAATCATGCTGGAAACAGTCTTTCATGTAATATCAAAATATGCAGAAAGATATTCAAGTACTCAATCAATATCAAACAAATACACACTGCAGAAATTAAACAGAGATAAGGGTAAGAAAGATTGTACGCAGTGATTTATACTGGTTCAGCCGTTGTTGAACGACCTACGTCCAGTCCCAAGATCAAATCCAATCTTGGCCTTTCCAATAGAATATCTCAGAATCCGTTTACAGATGTTCTAGCTCCTCGC
>JBBPBR010000006.1:4858371-4884936 GCA_037974775.1 Cicer pinnatifidum | reverse complement strand
TATATAAACAGATTGTAGTAATCGATTGTGTATGTTCCAGACCTAAGTTATTTTGAAACTTGTTTTAGTGAATCGATTGGCCTAATCGATTTAGTAAACAGGTTTGGCTCTGGGACATTAACAATCGATTGTTTCAATCGATGTAGACAAAAACAAAATTAAAGATGTGATTATTTCAATCGATTTGCCAAACCGATTGCCTGCAAAACGTGCTACTGACTTGCACATTTTAATTTCAGTAAGAATGTCAATCGATTTGTCTAATCGATTTAAACAATCAGTTTAGTCTTAGTGATTCACTCAATCGATGTGCCTAATCGATTTGTGGCAAACTGGCTCTCTGACTTGTACAATTTATTTTCCAATATGTGTACCAATCGATTTGGAGAATCGATTGATAGCCCGTTTGATTTCTTCAAGGATGTACAAATCGATTGTGCTAATCGATTGGGTAACATCAAACTTTATAAACTTATTCAACCCTGTTATAGAATCGATTGTACTAATCGATGTGCTCATGGATCATCAAGATTTTGTTGATTCCTTGAGTTCCAAGCAATTGTCTCGAGTATGTAGGATTGAATTTGTTGTTCCTGAAATTTTTCTCAGTTGACAGTGTTAGATGTATTTCAAATTGGATGCTTGTCAATAACATCAAAAACGAACATATGTCTAACAATCTCCCCCTTTTTGATTTAAGTGACAAACATGCAATTTTAACTTGAGAAAAAAAATTCAAAGGAATTATAAGTAACAGTTTTAGTAGAGCTCCCCCTAAGTTCAATATTCATAGAGAGTAAAGATAAGGATTAGAGCAATAAAACTGATAAAATAAAGCAATAAAGAAATTACAGTTAGCACAAGTTATAATTTCTCTCCCCCTTTTGTCAGTTAAGGCAAAAAGTGGTGAAAGAGAAATGTTTGCTCCCCCTGAGGTTGTAGCAAACCTGAATACTGCTCTACAAAGAATCTAGAAAAGATTAGTAATAACAAGTAGTAATGCCAGTAATATTATAACTTAGTTGAAAACAATTTTGGAATAGTGTACAAAATATAAACAGATTATGGCGCGCACTAGACAATATGAAAATGAAATGCAGCAGTTGAAATGATTAACAATCTCAAGGTGTTTTGTGGATCTCAAGCATACCTGCAATAGGATTAGAATTTGCATTCAGGTCCCCAATACAAATTGGGTCCTGGGGGGTTAATTTTAACATCTTGTGTCTTCATTTTCCAAATCTGTTTACATCCTCTATTGGCAAGTCTTTTAAATTTGCAATTGTAAACAAAATGTCCTTTTCTACAACAGAAATGACAAGTGACAGCAGAGGATGCAAACTGTTTCGGTTTGACAAAGACATTATGCAAATGACTAGACTTAGCATATTTTTGGTGATATTTAACATTTTCATAACCTATGCCATGTTTAGTCATATTCCTATTTGCATGCTTTTTGCTATTAAAACCAAGTCCAGATTTTATATTGACACTTCTCTGGTTGCTAAGAATATCATTTAGTTTATCCTTGCTACTAGAGAGTTTCAATAAATCAGACTTCAATAATGCAACAGAATTCTCAAGATCAATGCATTTGGCAGATTTATCATGTGAGTCCTTTTTCAGTTGTTCACATAAGTCCTCAATCTTTTTATAATCATTTTTCATTTGATCATGCAATTTACATTGTTGTTCAAGCATTTTCTTAGTGTTTACTAATTGCTTAACAGATTTAACATATTCAGCATGCAGTTCGTTAAATGCATCTTGCAGTTCATCAAAAGAAGGATTATATTGAGAGCTTACCTCACTTTCTGATTCAGAATCCGTTTTAGCCATAAGACACAGATTCGCTTCTTCCGTTTCAGAAGATGTGGACGAATCTTCGTTGTCATTCCACGCAATGTATGCTTTTCTGTTTTTCTGAGCTGGTTCCTTGCCTTTAGGTTTGGAATTTTTGTTCTTGTTCTGCAGCTTGTAACAATCAGCTTTTATATGACCAGGTTTGCCACATTCGTAGCATGTAACTGTTTTACTGTCATTGTTTTTCGAGCTTGATTGCTTTCTGAATTTACTGTCTTTCTTTTTCAGAAATTTCTTAAATCTTTTGACAAGTAGTCCCAGTTCAGGTTCTTCATCATCCTCACTGCTTGATTCATCTGAGCTGGTCTCATGTTCAGATTTGGACTGTTGTGTTTGGGCTTTCAACGACAATCCTTTACGTTTCCTGTCAATTTGCTCAGCTTCATTTAGTCGATGTAGTTCCATCTCATGCTCTCTCAGTTTTCCAAACAATGTAGCTATTGTCATGCTTCCTAGATCCTTGGATTCTGCAATGGCAGTGATTTTTGGCTGCCATTCTCTAGTCAAACATCTCATTATTTTACTAATTTGCTTATCATTATCAATCTCTTTGCCTAAGGCATTCAGGTTGTTGACTATGTGCGTGAATCGGGTCTGCATGTCGTTTACTGATTCTTCTTTCTTCATGCTAAACAATTCGTACTCGTGCATGAGAGTATTTATCCGAGCTCTCTTTACATCTGTGGTTCCTTCATGCGTTTGCTGAAGTGTATCCCACATTTGTTTTGCTGTTTTGCAATTTTAGACTCTGAAGAATTCATCATGACTCAAGGCTGCAGTTATAATGTTCTTTGCTTTGGCGTTGTACCCAACCTTCTTTTTGTCTTCATCAGTCCAGTCACTTTTTGGCTTTAGGATTGCTGATTCACCTGTACCTGCTATGGTTGGCACAAATGGTCCATTTTCTACAGCATCTAGAATATCAATACCACTAGCTTCAAGAAAAATTAACATGCGTTGTTTCCAATACATGTATGCGGCCCCGTTAAAAGCGGGAGGCCTAGCTAATGATGCACCCTCTCCTAGGAAATCAGAGGTCATGATTTTTGATGAGAGTTACTCTAACAAAAATTGGCTCTGATACCAATTGTTGGTACCAGTAACCTCTGTTAAATGAAAATTATGCGGAAGATTACCTATTTTTTGAGATATGCGCAGCAGTTTAACAAATCGTACATTTATTAAACATAGCATCAAATAAGGTCCCAAAACTACAATACAAATGAATGCACAAAGTATATGGATCAAAGAATATATTGAGAGATGCACCAGTTATGTTTATTGTTCAAGATATTGATTCACTTGCAATCATGCTGGAAACAGTCTTTCATGTAATATCAAAATATGCAGAAAGATATTCAAGTACTCAATCAATATCAAACAAATACACACTGCAGAAATTAAACAGAGATAAGGGTAAGAAAGATTGTACGCAGTGATTTATACTGGTTCAGCCGTTGTTGAACGACCTACGTCCAGTCCCAAGATCAAATCCAATCTTGGCCTTTCCAATAGAATATCTCAGAATCCGTTTACAGATGTTCTAGCTCCTCGCCTATCAATCTAAAACGATTCTTTCTATTCTATTCTTATCTCCCTGAATCCCAGAGTTTATCTCCCATAAACTCTTCCAAGATTACAGTCAAGTTTCTTCTTGATGAGACCTCTCAATCACAGAAGATAACTACCAGTTAAGACTGGATTTCTCAATGTTATTTGTTTTAAGAATTTGTTTACAGATGTATCTAATCAGAAATTACACAGAGATTTCTTCAGCAGTCTTCTTCTCTAAAGTTGTTTCTCCAGCAATCTTTCTCAGTTCTTGTGGATCATGAAAGATGAATCTTCATGACTGAAAAAGTAATGTTCAAAGTTATTTCACAGTGAGAAACAAAGATATCAGAAAGTTATGTGTACGTTGTTGTATATATGAAGAAGAGACTGAAAAACAGTTTATATAGTTTCAGGAAAAACAACATATGCATCGATTTACCCAATCGATTCATTAAAGTCATAATGCTGGTTAATCGATTTCCTCAATCGATTTCGCGAGTCTTGTTTTTCTTGAATCTTGAAACTGTACATGCTAATCGATTTACTCAATCGATTATTTTAAGTAGTTCTTCAAACTTTGATGACAGTATATAATTAAATCGATTTGCAGAATCGACTTGATGTGTTTTGTTCAAACAACGAGATCAAAACCATCGATGTGCTTAATCGATTTTACCATTCAGTCATCTCTGTTTATAAAACTTTTATGTCAATCGATTGTGCCAATCGATTGTGGATTTTAAGTCTGAAGTACTTTTCATCAGTTGGGTTATTCAATCGATTTACCAAGTCGATTGATACCAACTTTTATTACACAGATGTATATAAACAGATTGTAGTAATCGATTGTGTATGTTCCAGACCTAAGTTATTTTGAAACTTGTTTTAGTGAATCGATTGGCCTAATCGATTTAGTAAACAGGTTTGGCTCTGGGACATTAACAATCGATTGTTTCAATCGATGTAGACAAAAACAAAATTAAAGATGTGATTATTTCAATCGATTTGCCAAATCGATTGCCTGCAAAATGTGCTACTGACTTGCACATTTTAATTTCAGTAAGAATGTCAATCGATTTGTCTAATCGATTTAAACAATCAGTTTAGTCTTATTGATTCACTCAATCGATGTGCCTAATCGATTTGTGGCAAACTGGCTCTCTGACTTGTACAATTTATTTTCCAATATGTGTACCAATCGATTTGGAGAATCGATTGATAGCCCGTTTGATTTCTTTAAGGATGTACAAATCGATTGTGCTAATCGATTGGGTAACACCAAACTTTGTAAACTTATTCAACCCTGTTATAGAATCGATTGTACTAATCGATGTGCTCATGGATCATCAAGATTTTGTTGATTCCTTGAGTTCCAAGCAATTGTCTCGAGTATGTAGGATTGAATTTGTTGTTCCTGAAATTTTTCTCAGTTGACAATGTTAGATGTATTTCAAATTGGATGCTTGTCAATAACATCAAAAACGAACATATGTCTAACAATCTCCCCCTTTTTGATTTAAGTGACAAACATGCAATTTTAACTTGAGAAAAAAAAGGAATTATGAGTAACAGTTTTAGTAGAGCTCCCCCTAAGTTCAATATTCATAGAGAGTAAAGATAAGGATTAGGAGCAATGAAACTGATAAAGTAAAGCAGTAAAGAAATTACAGTTAGCACAAGTTATAATTAGCACAAGTTATAATTTCTCTCCCCCTTTTGTCAGTTAAGGCAAAAAGTGGTGAAAGAGAAATGTTTGCTCCCCCTGAGGTTGTAGCAAACCTGAATACTGCTCTACAAAGAATCTAGAAAAGATTAGTAATAACAAGCAGTAATGCCAGTAATATTTTAACTTAGTTGAAAACAATTTTGGAATAGTGGACAAAACAGATTATGGCGCGCACTAGACAATATGAAAATGAAATGCAGCATTTGAAATGATTAACAATCTCAAGGTTCATAAATCAAAAAGAATTACATTCATCATGATCATTACAAAACGAAAGCAAAAAGAAACAAAGACAAACAAAACTAAGAAGCCTAAGGTCCTAAACGCCTAGAGATGCTGGTCCTCATTATTAGCAGGGGATGAGGCTGAGACCGCTGTATTAACCTCAGCAGGTGTCTCCTCACCATGAGTTGCAGCAACCTCTACTGTTGTTGGAGCAGGTTCTTCAGCCGCCTGTCTTCCTATTTCAACAACATCGCTGAAGGACAACTTAATGCCCAGATGTTCCTGAATAGCTGCCACGTCTTGCGCCATCTGATTTTGGTCTGCTTGAATCTTCTGAATAGCAGCTTCAATCCTTTCATGAGATGCCTCCATCTTAGCGTTGTGAAATGCTTGTGCTGCCATAAATTCAAGCAGTTTGGTGAGCACTTCCGATTCTGCTGAAACATTCTCCGCAGCTGGTTGTTCAACACCTTGCTGGGTTTGTTCAGTAGAAGTCTGAGGTCGCTTCCAAACTCCATTGACTTTTCGCAGCTGCATTTGGTTCACGATGGATTCACCAAATGTTAGGACGGTCTTCGAGACTTCGTGTATTTTCCGATTGACAAAAGCTTGCGGAAGTTTGAATTCATCAGCTTGATTAGGTGGAGGAGCAGTTGATTTCTTTGGAGTAGTCTTTTTCTGTGGAGTATTCTTTTTCTTTTTCCTTTGCGATATTTCCTTCATTGCGTCAGCGAGCAATTTTTCAGTCGGAGCTTCCTTTCTCTTTTTGGGTTTACCTTGATCAGGGGCAATACCTTTACCCTTATCTTGAGATGCAATCTTGTGTGTAGGTATTGGTACCCGTTTTGGAAGAGTGGGTGGTGGAGACGGAGTCCTCCCACTAGATGAAGAAGATGAAGGTGAAAGAGAAGGGGTTCGGGGTTGAGTTTGCTTAACACGAGCCATTAACAAAAGTTGTGACACGATGAAGATTTGAAGGAAAGAAAAGTGTTTGGGAGTTGAAAACAGAGACGTTTTGAGAAATATTGCAGAAAATTGAAGTTGCAATCGATTAGGAAGATTGGAAAAGGATGGAAAATCGATTGTCACTGTTCCTTTTATAGAAAAAAAACCAGAAATCGATTTCTCCAATCGATTTGATGACCGTTACTGGGGAAGATCAACCAACAGAGCCGTTAGATCCTGCAACGGCTAGTAAAAACTGTAACGGTAACTATGCCAATCGATTACCAAAATCGATTCATGAAGTTACGCAATCGATTACCCAAATCGATTTCGTATCAACTTAACAGTTCTCACATCAGTTTAACTCAGAATACACTTCAACAACTAACTCAGAGTCGATGTCCCCAATCGATTCTTTTTAAAGAAATCAACAAGCTCAATCGATTTCCCAAATCGATTTCGAGCAATTTCAGAAGACTTTCATCTCAGTTCAGAAAATACTTGCCTCAGCATCGATTTACCAAATCGATTCTTTTAAAGAAATAAAAACCACATATAAATCAATCGATTTCCCAAATCGATTTCGTGTTCACAGTTTTGAAAAAAAAAACATATTATGGGTCACATCGATTAGGGCAATCGATTGTGTAACACATTTTCATGTGTAATCACAGCACAATCGATTTCGCAAATCGATTTGACACATAATTCAGATCTGACTAGGATCAATTATGCCTAATTTCATCCTAATGTGACGGAAACTTTCCTTTGGCAATGCTTTGGTGAAGATGTCTGCTAGCTGTTCAGTTGTGTTGACGTATTCCAACTTGATATTCCCACACTGAAACTGATCTCGAATGAAGTGATGCCGAATCTCGATATGCTTGGTCCTGGAATGCATAACTGGGTTCTTAGTGATACTGATCGCACTTGTGTTGTCGCACAAGATAGGAACAGTTCCTAAGTCCACACCAAAGTCTAACAAATGCTGTTTCATCCACATGATCTGAGCACAGCAACTTCCAGCTGCAATGTACTCAGCTTCTGCTGTTGACAAAGCGATACTGGTTTGCTTCTTGCTAAACCAAGATACAAGTGAATTACCCAGCAAATGACAAGTACCAGAGGTACTCTTCCTATCCAGTTTGCACCCAGCAAAATCTGAAACTGAATACCCAACCAAAGAACAAGTTGATCCCTTAGGATACCATAAACCAAGGTTCCTAGTTCCAACTAAATATCTGAAAATCCTCTTAACTGCACTAAGGTGAGACTCTTTAGGATTTGATTGATACCTCGCACACAAACAAACACTAAACATGATGTCAGGCCTGCTTGCTGTGAGATAGAGCAATGATCCTATCATGCCTCTATACCTTGTAACATCCATTGGTTTACCCAACTCATCTCTATCTAAAAGGTTTCCTTGGCTCATAGGAGTATCAATGGGCTTGAAGCTATCAAATGAAAATTTCTTTATCAAGTCATTACAATATTTTGTTTGACTAATGAAGATACCTTGCTTGCTTTGGTTAATTTGAAATCCAAAAAAGTATGACAGTTCACCCATCATTGACATTTCAAATTGACCTTTCATTAGATTTTCAAAATTTTTGCATAGCTTATCATTTGTAGATCCAAATATTATGTCATCAACATAAACTTGGACCAGCAAGATATCTTTATCAGTAGTTTGTATGAAAAGAGTTTTATCCACATTTCCTCTTAAGAAATTTTGTGAAATGAGAAAGTTGCTAAGTTTCTCATACCAAGCTCTAGGGGCTTGTTTCAATCCATAGAGAGCTTTTGTTAGTTTGTAGACATGATTTGGAAATTCTGTATTTTCAAAACCAGGTGTTTGGCTAACAAAAACTTCCTCTTGGATCTCACCATTGAGAAAGGCACTTTTCACATCCATTTGATAAAGCTTAAAGTCCATTATACAAGCATAAGCAAGGAGGATTCTAATGGCTTCTAGTCTTGCTACAGGGGCATAGGTTTCATCAAAATCTACTCCCTCCTCTTGGTTGTAACCCTTGGCCACTAACCTAGCTTTATTTCTAGTTATAACACCATTCTCATCTAGCTTGTTCCTAAACACCCACCTAGTTCCTATGATATGCTGGTTTTCTGGTTTAGGTACTAGCTGCCACACTTTGTTCCTCTCAAACTGGTTTAACTCCTCTTGCATGGCTATTATCCAGTCAGGGTCCGAAAGTGCTTCTTTAATGTTTTTGGGTTCTACTTGGGAAACAAAGGCTGTAAGGTTGTAAAATTCTCTAAGGGATTTTCTGGTTGAGACACCTTTTGAAATCTCTCCAATAATATTGTCTATGGGATGGTTCTTGGTAAACTTCCACTCTTTGGGTAGATCATCTTCCCTAATTGGTTCTACGCAGTCAGGATTGGTTGGAGGTTCAGGTTCACTGGTTTCTACAGGTTCAGAATCAACAATATCGTCCAATGAGTTACCAACTATAGTAAGAGTGCTGTTCAAGTTTTCATCAAATTTGACATGGACAGACTCCTCTATAGTTTTGGTTCTTTTATTGTAGATTCTATAGGCCTTACTAACCTGGGAATACCCTAAAAAGATGCCCTCGTCTGCTTTAGGATCAAATTTACCTAGATGTCCCTTGCCATTGTTTAACACAAAGCACTTACACCCAAAAATCCTAAAGTAGGAGATGTTAGGCTTTCTCCCTTTGTATAACTCATAAGGAGTTTTCTTAAGAAAGGGTCTAATCAACACTCTATTGATAACATGTGTGGCAGTGTTAATCGCATCAGCCCAGAAATACTTGGGAGTATTTGAGTCTTTCAGCATGGTCCTAGCCAACTCTTCTAAAGACCTATTCTTTCTCTCCACTACACCATTCTGCTGAGGTGTCCTAGGGGCTGAAAACATGTGATGTATGCCATTCTCTTCACAGAAAGTATCAAAAGAATCATTTTGGAATTCACCTCCATGATCACTCTTGATGGATATAATTTTCTGACTTGTTTCATTTTGAACTAATTTCGCGAACTTTTTAAAGACAGAAAAAGTGTCACTTTTATGAGTCAGAAAATATGTCCATGTGAACCGAGAATAATCATCGATCAACACAAATCCATACAAGTTACCACCAAAACTTCTAATCTGAGATGGTCCAAACAAATCCATGTGGATAAGTTGTAAAACCCTATTGGTTTTGACCATATCTATAGGGGGAAAAGAAGACTTAACAAGCTTGCTTTGCTCGCAGGAGTCACACAGCCTATCTTTAGAAAACTTTCTATTGGGAAGGCCTATGACTAACTGCTTGCTAACAAGTCTATTCAGATGATCAATATGAATGTGTGCAATGCGTTTATGCCATAACCATGTTTCATCAGCATTTGATAATAAGCAACAGGCAGAATTAACAGGCATATCAGTTAAATCTAACATGTATATATTATTAACTCTATTACCTACTAATTTCATGCTTTTGTCATGCTTGTTTTCAATTGTGCAAGAGAGTGGTGAAAAGCTTACTTGAAAGCCATTGTCACACAGTTGACTTATACTTAGAAGGTTATGTTTCAGCCCTTCCACATATAAGACATTTTTAATTATGGCAGTTGATTTGCTGCCAATGTTACCTTCACCGCATATCTTGCCTTTGTTGTTATCGCCGTACTTTACGAAACCACCTTCTTTCAGATTAAGGGACACAAACATTGATTTGTCCCCTGTCATATGCTTTGAGCATCCACTATCAAGATACCATTGGTGTTTTGTGGATCTCAAGCATACCTGCAATAGGATTAGAATTTGCATTCAGGTCCCCAATACAAATTGGGTCCTGGGGGGTTAATTTTAACATCTTGTGTCTTCATTTTCCAAATCTGTTTACATCCTCTATTGGCAAGTCTTTTAAATTTGCAATTGTAAACAAAATGTCCTTTTCTACAACAGAAATGACAAGTGACAGCAGAGGATGCAAACTGTTTCGGTTTGACAAAGACATTATGCAAATGACTAGACTTAGCATATTTTTGGTTATGTTTAACATTTTCATAACCTATGCCATGTTTAGTCATATTCCGATTTGCATGCTTTTTGCTATTAAAACCAAGTCCAGATTTTATATTGACACTTCTCTGGTTGCTAAGAATATCATTTAGTTTATCCTTGCTACTAGAGAGTTTCAATAAATCAGACTTCAATAATGCAACAGAATTCTCAAGATCAATGCATTTGGCAGATTTATCATGTGAGTCCTTTTTCAGTTGTTCACATAAGTCCTCAATCTTTTTATAATCATTTTTCATTTGATCATGCAATTTACATTGTTGATCAAGCATTTTCTTAGTGTTTACTAATTGCTTAACAGATTTAACATATTCAGCATGTAGTTCGTTAAATGCATCTTGCAGTTCATCAAAAGAAGGATTATATTGAGAGCTTACCTCACTTTCTGATTCAGAATCCGTTTTAGCCATAAGACACAGATTCGCTTCTTCCGTTTCAGAAGATGTGGACGAATCTTCGTTGTCATTCCATGCAATGTATGCTTTTCTGTTTTTCTGAGCTGGTTCCTTGCCTTTAGGTTTGGAATTTTTGTTCTTGTTCTGCAGCTTGTAACAATCAGCTTTTATATGACCAGGTTTGCCACATTCGTAGCATGTAACTGTTTTACTGTCATTGTTTTTCGAGCTGGATTGCTTTCTGAATTTACTGTCTTTCTTTTTCAAAAATTTCTTAAATCTTTTGACAAGTAGTCCCAGTTCAGGTTCTTCATCATCCTCACTGCTTGATTCATCTGAGCTGGTCTCATGTTCAGATTTGGACTGTTGTGTTTGGGCTTTCAACGACAATCCTTTACGTTTCCTGTCAATTTGCTCAGCTTCATTTAGTCGATGTAGTTCCATCTCATGCTCTCTCAGTTTTCCAAACAATGTAGCTATTGTCATGCTTCCTAGATCCTTGGATTCTGCAATGGCAGTGATTTTTGGCTGCCATTCTCTAGTCAAACATCTCATTATTTTACTAATTTGCTGATCATTATCAATCTCTTTGCCTAAGGCATTCAGGTTGTTGACTATGTGCGTGAATCGGGTCTGCATGTCGTTTACTGATTCTTCTTTCTTCATGCTAAACAATTCGTACTCGTGCATGAGAGTATTTATCCGAGCTCTCTTTACATCTGTGGTTCCTTCATGCGTTTGCTGAAGTGTATCCCACATTTGTTTTGCTGTTTTGCAATTTGAGACTCTGAAGAATTCATCATGACTCAAGGCTGCAGTTATAATGTTCTTTGCTTTGGCGTTGTACCCAACCTTCTTTTTGTCTTCATCAGTCCAGTCACTTTTTGGCTTTAGGATTGTTGATTCACCTGTACCTGCTATGGTTGGCACAAATGGTCCATTTTCTACAGCATCTAGAATATCAATACCACTAGCTTCAAGAAAAATTAACATGCGTTGTTTCCAATACATGTATGCGGCCCCGTTAAAAGCGGGAGGCCTAGCTAATGATGCACCCTCTCCTAGGAAATCAGAGGTCATGATTTTTGATGAGAGTTACTCTAACAAAAATTGGCTCTGATACCAATTGTTGGTACCAGTAACCTCTGTTAAATGAAAATTATGCGGAAGATTACCTATTTTTTTGAGATATGCGCAGCAGTTTAACAAATCGTACATTTATTAAACATAGCATCAAATAAGGTCCCAAAACTACAATACAAATGAATGCACAAAGTATATGGATCAAAGAATATATTGAGAGATGCACCAGTTACGTTTATTGTTCAAGATATTGATTCACTCACAATCATACTGGAAACAGTCTTTCATGTAATATCAACATATGCAGAAAGATATTCAAGTACTCAATCAATATCAAACAAATACACACTGCAGAAATTAAACAGAGATAAGAGTAAGAAAGATTGTACGCAGTGATTTATACTGGTTCAGCCGTTGTTGAACGACCTACGTCCAGTCCCAAGATCAAATCCAATCTTGGCCTTTCCAATAGAATATCTCAGAATCCGTTTACAGATGTTCTAGCTCCTCGCCTATCAATCTAAAACGATTCTTTCTATTCTATTCTTATCTCCCTGAATCCCAGAGTTTATCTCCCATAAACTCTTCCAAGATTACAGTCAAGTTTCTTCTTGATGAGACCTCTCAATCACAGAAGATAACTACCAGTTAAGACTGGATTTCTCAATGTTATTTGTTTTAAGAATTTGTTTACAGATGTATCTAATCAGAAATTACACATAGATTTCTTCAGCAGTCTTCTTCTCTAAAGTTGTTTCTCCAGCAATCTTTCTCAGTTCTTGTGGATCATGAAAGATGAATCTTCATGACTGAAAAAGTAATGTTCAAAGTTATTTCACAGTGAGAAACAAAGATATCAGAAAGTTATGTGTACGTTGTTGTATATTCGAAGAAGAGACTGAAAAACAGTTTATATAGTTTCAGGAAAAACAACATATGCATCGATTTACCCAATCGATTCATTAAAGTCATAATGCTGGTTAATCGATTTCCTCAATCGATTTCGCGAGTCTTGTTTTTCTTGAATCTTGAAACTGTACATTCTAATCGATTTACTCAATCGATTATTTTAAGTAGTTCTTCAAACTTTGATGACAGTATATAATTAAATCGATTTGCAGAATCGACTTGATGTGTTTTGTTCAAACAACGAGATCAAAACCATCGATGTGCTTAATCGATTTTACCATTCAGTCATCTCTGTTTATAAAACTTTTATGTCAATCGATTGTGCCAATCAATTGTGGATTTTAAGTCTGAAGTACTTTTCATCAGTTGGGTTATTCAATCGATTTACCAAGTCGATCGATACCAACTTTTATTACACAGATGTATATAAACAGATTGTAGTAATCGATTGTGTATGTTCCAGACCTAAGTTATTTTGAAACTTGTTTTAGTGAATCGATTGGCCTAATCGATTTAGTAAACAGGTTTGGCTCTGGGACATTAACAATCGATTGTTTCAATCGATGTAGACAGAAACAAAATTAAAGATGTGATTATTTCAATCGATTTGCCAAATCGATTGCCTGCAAAACGTGCTACTGACTTGCACATTTTAATTTCAGTAAGAATGTCAATCGATTTGTCTAATCGATTTAAACAATCAGTTTAGTCTTAGTGATTCACTCAATCGATGTGCCTAATCGATTTGTGGCAAACTGGCTCTCTGACTTGTACAATTTATTTTCCAATATGTGTACCAATCGATTTGGAGAATCGATTGATAGCCCGTTTGATTTCTTCAAGGATGTACAAATCGATTGTGCTAATCGATTGGGTAACATCAAACTTTATAAACTTATTCAACCCTGTTATAGAATCGATTGTACTAATCGATGTGCTCATGGATCATCAAGATTTTGTTGATTCCTTGAGTTCCAAGCAATTGTCTCGAGTATGTAGGATTGAATTTGTTGTTCCTGAAATTTTTCTCAGTTGACAGTGTTAGATGTATTTCAAATTGGATGCTTGTCAATAACATCAAAAACGAACATATGTCTAACAATCTCCCCCTTTTTGATTTAAGTGACAAACATGCAATTTTAACTTGAGAAAAAAAATTCAAAGGAATTATAAGTAACAGTTTTAGTAGAGCTCCCCCTAAGTTCAATATTCATAGAGAGTAAAGATAAGGATTAGAGCAATAAAACTGATAAAATAAAGCAATAAAGAAATTACAGTTAGCACAAGTTATAATTTCTCTCCCCCTTTTGTCAGTTAAGGCAAAAAGTGGTGAAAGAGAAATGTTTGCTCCCCCTGAGGTTGTAGCAAACCTGAATACTGCTCTACAAAGAATCTAGAAAAGATTAGTAATAACAAGTAGTAATGCCAGTAATATTATAACTTAGTTGAAAACAATTTTGGAATAGTGTACAAAATATAAACAGATTATGGCGCGCACTAGACAATATGAAAATGAAATGCAGCAGTTGAAATGATTAACAATCTCAAGGTGTTTTGTGGATCTCAAGCATACCTGCAATAGGATTAGAATTTGCATTCAGGTCCCCAATACAAATTGGGTCCTGGGGGGTTAATTTTAACATCTTGTGTCTTCATTTTCCAAATCTGTTTACATCCTCTATTGGCAAGTCTTTTAAATTTGCAATTGTAAACAAAATGTCCTTTTCTACAACAGAAATGACAAGTGACAGCAGAGGATGCAAACTGTTTCGGTTTGACAAAGACATTATGCAAATGACTAGACTTAGCATATTTTTGGTGATATTTAACATTTTCATAACCTATGCCATGTTTAGTCATATTCCTATTTGCATGCTTTTTGCTATTAAAACCAAGTCCAGATTTTATATTGACACTTCTCTGGTTGCTAAGAATATCATTTAGTTTATCCTTGCTACTAGAGAGTTTCAATAAATCAGACTTCAATAATGCAACAGAATTCTCAAGATCAATGCATTTGGCAGATTTATCATGTGAGTCCTTTTTCAGTTGTTCACATAAGTCCTCAATCTTTTTATAATCATTTTTCATTTGATCATGCAATTTACATTGTTGTTCAAGCATTTTCTTAGTGTTTACTAATTGCTTAACAGATTTAACATATTCAGCATGCAGTTCGTTAAATGCATCTTGCAGTTCATCAAAAGAAGGATTATATTGAGAGCTTACCTCACTTTCTGATTCAGAATCCGTTTTAGCCATAAGACACAGATTCGCTTCTTCCGTTTCAGAAGATGTGGACGAATCTTCGTTGTCATTCCACGCAATGTATGCTTTTCTGTTTTTCTGAGCTGGTTCCTTGCCTTTAGGTTTGGAATTTTTGTTCTTGTTCTGCAGCTTGTAACAATCAGCTTTTATATGACCAGGTTTGCCACATTCGTAGCATGTAACTGTTTTACTGTCATTGTTTTTTGAGCTGGATTGCTTTCTGAATTTACTGTCTTTCTTTTTCAGAAATTTCTTAAATCTTTTGACAAGTAGTCCCAGTTCAGGTTCTTCATCATCCTCACTGCTTGATTCATCTGAGCTGGTCTCATGTTCAGATTTGGACTGTTGTGTTTGGGCTTTCAATGACAATCCTTTACGTTTCCTGTCAATTTGCTCAGCTTCATTTAGTCGATGTAGTTCCATCTCATGCTCTCTCAGTTTTCCAAACAATGTAGCTATTGTCATGCTTCCTAGATCCTTGGATTCTGCAATGGCAGTGATTTTTGGCTGCCATTCTCTAGTCAAACATCTCATTATTTTACTAATTTGCTGATCATTATCAATCTCTTTGCCTAAGGCATTCAGGTTGTTGACTATGTGCGTGAATCGGGTCTGCATGTCGTTTACTGATTCTTCTTTCTTCATGCTAAACAATTCGTATTCGTGCATGAGAGTGTTTATCCGAGCTCTCTTTACATCTGTGGTTCCTTCATGCGTTTGCTGAAGTGTATCCCACATCTGTTTTGCTGTTTTGCAATTTGAGACTCTGAAGAATTCATCATGACTCAAGGCTGCAGTTATAATGTTTTTTGCTTTGGCGTTGTACCCAACCTTCTTTTTGTCTTCATCAGTCCAGTCACTTTTTGGCTTTAGGATTGCTGATTCACCTGTACCTGCTATGGTTGGCACAAATGGTCCATTTTCTACAGCATCTAGAATATCAATACCACTAGCTTCAAGAAAAATTAACATGCGTTGTTTCCAATACATGTATGCGGCCCCGTTAAAAGCGGGAGGCCTAGCTAATGATGCACCCTCTCCTAGGAAATCAGAGGTCATGATTTTTGATGAGAGTTACTCTAACAAAAATTGGCTCTGATACCAATTGTTGGTACCAGTAACCTCTGTTAAATGAAAATTATGCGGAAGATTACCTATTTTTTTGAGATATGCGCAGCAGTTTAACAAATCGTACATTTATTAAACATAGCATCAAATAAGGTCCCAAAACTACAATACAAATGAATGCACAAAGTATATGGATCAAAGAATATATTGAGAGATGCACCAGTTACGTTTATTGTTCAAGATATTGATTCACTTACAATCATGCTGGAAACAGTCTTTCATGTAATATCAAAATATGCAGAAAGATATTCAAGTACTCAATCAATATCAAACAAATACACACTGCAGAAATTAAACAGAGATAAGGGTAAGAAAGATTGTACGCAGTGATTTATACTGGTTCAGCCGTTGTTGAACGACCTACGTCCAGTCCCAAGATCAAATCCAATCTTGGCCTTTCCAATAGAATATCTCAGAATCCGTTTACAGATGTTCTAGCTCCTCGCCTATCAATCTAAAACGACTCTTTCTATTCTATTCTTATCTCCCTGAATCCCAGAGTTTATCTCCCATAAACTCTTCCAAGATTACAGTCAAGTTTCTTCTTGATGAGACCTCTCAATCACAGAAGATAACTACCAGTTAAGACTGGATTTCTCAATGTTATTTGTTTTAAGAATTTGTTTACAGATGTATCTAATCAGAAATTACACAGAGATTTCTTCAGCAGTCTTCTTCTCTAAAGTTGTTTCTCCAGCAATCTTTCTCAGTTCTTGTGGATCATGAAAGATGAATCTTCATGACTGAAAAAGTAATGTTCAAAGTTATTTCACAGTGAGAAACAAAGATATCAGAAAGTTATGTGTACGTTGTTGTATATTCGAAGAAGAGACTGAAAAACAGTTTATATAGTTTCAGGAAAAACAACATATGCATCGATTTACCCAATCGATTCATTAAAGTCATAATGCTGGTTAATCGATTTCCTCAATCGATTTCGCGAGTCTTGTTTTTCTTGAATCTTGAAACTGTACATTCTAATCGATTTACTCAATCGATTATTTTAAGTAGTTCTTCAAACTTTGATGACAGTATATAATTAAATCGATTTGCAGAATCGACTTGATGTGTTTTGTTCAAACAACGAGATCAAAACCATCGATGTGCTTAATCGATTTTACCATTCAGTCATCTCTGTTTATAAAACTTTTATGTCAATCGATTGTGCCAATCGATTGTGGATTTTAAGTCTGAAGTACTTTTCATCAGTTGGGTTATTCAATCGATTTACCAAGTCGATTGATACCAACTTTTATTACACAGATATATATAAACAGATTGTAGTAATCGATTGTGTATGTTCCAGACCTAAGTTATTTTGAAACTTGTTTTAGTGAATCGATTGGCCTAATCGATTTAGTAAACAGGTTTGGCTCTGGGACATTAACAATCGATTGTTTCAATCGATGTAGACAAAAACAAAATTAAAGATGTGATTATTTCAATCGATTTGCCAAACCGATTGCCTGCAAAACGTGCTACTGACTTGCACATTTTAATTTCAGTAAGAATGTCAATCGATTTGTCTAATCGATTTAAACAATCAGTTTAGTCTTAGTGATTCACTCAATCGATGTGCCTAATCGATTTGTGGCAAACTGGCTCTCTGACTTGTACAATTTATTTTCCAATATGTGTACCAATCGATTTGGAGAATCGATTGATAGCCCGTTTGATTTCTTCAAGGATGTACAAATCGATTGTGCTAATCGATTGGGTAACATCAAACTTTATAAACTTATTCAACCCTGTTATAGAATCGATTGTACTAATCGATGTGCTCATGGATCATCAAGATTTTGTTGATTCCTTGAGTTCCAAGCAATTGTCTCGAGTATGTAGGATTGAATTTGTTGTTCCTGAAATTTTTCTCAGTTGACAGTGTTAGATGTATTTCAAATTGGATGCTTGTCAATAACATCAAAAACGAACATATGTCTAACAATCTCCCCCTTTTTGATTTAAGTGACAAACATGCAATTTTAACTTGAGAAAAAAAATTCAAAGGAATTATAAGTAACAGTTTTAGTAGAGCTCCCCCTAAGTTCAATATTCATAGAGAGTAAAGATAAGGATTAGAGCAATAAAACTGATAAAATAAAGCAATAAAGAAATTACAGTTAGCACAAGTTATAATTTCTCTCCCCCTTTTGTCAGTTAAGGCAAAAAGTGGTGAAAGAGAAATGTTTGCTCCCCCTGAGGTTGTAGCAAACCTGAATACTGCTCTACAAAGAATCTAGAAAAGATTAGTAATAACAAGTAGTAATGCCAGTAATATTATAACTTAGTTGAAAACAATTTTGGAATAGTGTACAAAATATAAACAGATTATGGCGCGCACTAGACAATATGAAAATGAAATGCAGCAGTTGAAATGATTAACAATCTCAAGGTGTTTTGTGGATCTCAAGCATACCTGCAATAGGATTAGAATTTGCATTCAGGTCCCCAATACAAATTGGGTCCTGGGGGGTTAATTTTAACATCTTGTGTCTTCATTTTCCAAATCTGTTTACATCCTCTATTGGCAAGTCTTTTAAATTTGCAATTGTAAACAAAATGTCCTTTTCTACAACAGAAATGACAAGTGACAGCAGAGGATGCAAACTGTTTCGGTTTGACAAAGACATTATGCAAATGACTAGACTTAGCATATTTTTGGTGATATTTAACATTTTCATAACCTATGCCATGTTTAGTCATATTCCTATTTGCATGCTTTTTGCTATTAAAACCAAGTCCAGATTTTATATTGACACTTCTCTGGTTGCTAAGAATATCATTTAGTTTATCCTTGCTACTAGAGAGTTTCAATAAATCAGACTTCAATAATGCAACAGAATTCTCAAGATCAATGCATTTGGCAGATTTATCATGTGAGTCCTTTTTCAGTTGTTCACATAAGTCCTCAATCTTTTTATAATCATTTTTCATTTGATCATGCAATTTACATTGTTGTTCAAGCATTTTCTTAGTGTTTACTAATTGCTTAACAGATTTAACATATTCAGCATGCAGTTCGTTAAATGCATCTTGCAGTTCATCAAAAGAAGGATTATATTGAGAGCTTACCTCACTTTCTGATTCAGAATCCGTTTTAGCCATAAGACACAGATTCGCTTCTTCCGTTTCAGAAGATGTGGACGAATCTTCGTTGTCATTCCACGCAATGTATGCTTTTCTGTTTTTCTGAGCTGGTTCCTTGCCTTTAGGTTTGGAATTTTTGTTCTTGTTCTGCAGCTTGTAACAATCAGCTTTTATATGACCAGGTTTGCCACATTCGTAGCATGTAACTGTTTTACTGTCATTGTTTTTCGAGCTGGATTGCTTTCTGAATTTACTGTCTTTCTTTTTCAAAAATTTCTTAAATCTTTTGACAAGTAGTCCCAGTTCAGGTTCTTCATCATCCTCACTGCTTGATTCATCTGAGCTGGTCTCATGTTCAGATTTGGACTGTTGTGTTTGGGCTTTCAACGACAATCCTTTACGTTTCCTGTCAATTTGCTCAGCTTCATTTAGTCGATGTAGTTCCATCTCATGCTCTCTCAGTTTTCCAAACAATGTAGCTATTGTCATGCTTCCTAGATCCTTGGATTCTGCAATGGCAGTGATTTTTGGCTGCCATTCTCTAGTCAAACATCTCATTATTTTACTAATTTGCTGATCATTATCAATCTCTTTGCCTAAGGCATTCAGGTTGTTGACTATGTGCGTGAATCGGGTCTGCATGTCGTTTACTGATTCTTCTTTCTTCATGCTAAACAATTCGTACTCGTGCATGAGAGTATTTATCCGAGCTCTCTTTACATCTGTGGTTCCTTCATGCGTTTGCTGAAGTGTATCCCACATTTGTTTTGCTGTTTTGCAATTTGAGACTCTGAAGAATTCATCATGACTTAAGGCTGCAGTTATAATGTTCTTTGCTTTGGCGTTGTACCCAACCTTCTTTTTGTCTTCATCAGTCCAGTCACTTTTTGGCTTTAGGATTGCTGATTCACCTGTACCTGCTATGGTTGGCACAAATGGTCCATTTTCTACAGCATCTAGAATATCAATACCACTAGCTTCAAGAAAAATTAACATGCGTTGTTTCCAATACATGTATGCGGCCCCGTTAAAAGCGGGAGGCCTAGCTAATGATGCACCCTCTCCTAGGAAATCAGAGGTCATGATTTTTGATGAGAGTTACTCTAACAAAAATTGGCTCTGATACCAATTGTTGGTACCAGTAACCTCTGTTAAATGAAAATTATGCGGAAGATTACCTATTTTTAGAGATATGCACAGCAGTTTAACAAATCGTACATTTATTAAACATAGCATCAAATAAGGTCCCAAAACTACAATACAAATGAATGCACAAAGTATTTGGATCAAAGAATATATTGAGAGATGCACCAGTTACGTTTATTATTTAAGATATTGACTCACTTACAATCATGCTGGAAACAGTCTTTCATGTAATATCAAAATATGCAGAAAGATATTCAAGTACTCAATCAATATCAAACAAATACACAATGTAGAAATTAAAAAGAGATAAGGGTAAGAAAGATTGTACGCAGTGATTTATACTGGTTCAGCCGTTGTTGAACGACCTACGTCCAGTCCCAAGATCAAATCCAATCTTGGCCTTTCCAATAGAATATCTCAGAATCCGTTTACAGATGTTCTAGCTCCTCGCCTATCAATCTAAAACGATTCTTTCTATTCTATTCTTATCTCCCTGAATCCTAGAGTTTATCTCCCATAAACTCTTCCAAGATTACAGTCAAGTTTCTTCTTGATGAGACCTCTCAATCACAGAAGATAACTACCAGTTAAGACTGGATTTCTCAATGTTATTTGTTTTAAGAATTTGTTTACAGATGTATCTAATCAGAAATTACACAGAGATTTCTTCAGCAGTCTTCTTCTCTAAAGTTGTTTCTCTAGCAATCTTTCTCAGTTCTTGTGGATCATGAAAGATGAATCTTCATGACTGAAAAAGTAATGTTCAAAGTTATTTCACAGTGAGAAACAAAGATATCAGAAAGTTATGTGTACATTGTTGTATATATGAAGAAGAGACTGAAAAACAGTTTATATAGTTTCAGGAAAAACAACATATGCATCGATTTACCCAATCGATTCATTAAAGTCATAATGCTGGTTAATCGATTTCCTCAATCGATTTCGCGAGTCTTGTTTTTCTTGAATCTTGAAACTGTACATGCTAATCGATTTACTCAATCGATTATTTTAAGTAGTTCTTCAAACTTTGATGACAGTATATAATTAAATCGATTTGCAGAATCGACTTGATGTGTTTTGTTCAAACAACGAGATCAAAACCATCGATGTGCTTAATCGATTTTACCATTCAGTCATCTCTGTTTATAAAACTTTTATGTCAATCGATTGTGCCAATCGATTGTGGATTTTAAGTCTGAAGTACTTTTCATCAGTTGGGTTATTCAATCGATTTACCAAGTCGATTGATACCAACTTTTATTACACAGATGTATATAAACAGATTGTAGTAATCGATTGTGTATGTTCCAGACCTAAGTTATTTTGAAACTTGTTTTAGTGAATCGATTGGCCTAATCGATTTAGTAAACAGGTTTGGCTCTGGGACATTAACAATCGATTGTTTCAATCGATGTAGACAAAAACAAAATTAAAGATGTGATTATTTCAATCGATTTGCCAAACCGATTGCCTGCAAAACGTGCTACTGACTTGCACATTTTAATTTCAGTAAGAATGTCAATCGATTTGTCTAATCGATTTAAACAATCAGTTTAGTCTTAGTGATTCACTCAATCGATGTGCCTAATCGATTTGTGGCAAACTGGCTCTCTGACTTGTACAATTTATTTTCCAATATGTGTACCAATCGATTTGGAGAATCGATTGATAGCCCGTTTGATTTCTTCAAGGATGTACAAATCGATTGTGCTAATCGATTGGGTAACACCAAACTTTGTAAACTTATTCAACCCTGTTATAGAATCGATTGTACTAATCGATGTGCTCATGGATCATCAAGATTTTGTTGATTCCTTGAGTTCCAAGCAATTGTCTCGAGTATGTAGGATTGAATTTGTTGTTCCTGAAATTTTTCTCAGTTGACAATGTTAGATGTATTTCAAATTGGATGCTTGTCAATAACATCAAAAACGAACATATGTCTAACATTTTTTTCCTTTGATCCCTGTAATAAACCGTCTACTATGAATATATGGGGACCTTTTTTGATTCCTTCTATGTTTGGGCATAAATATTTTTTAACTGTGGTTGATGAAAAAAGTCGTTTTACTTGGATATTTCTCATGAAACTTAAGTCTAAAGCCTCTAATATTGTTGAGTTTATCCTTATCGACTTTTACAATTCAAAATGAATAATTTATCACACTTCGTGTGTTGCTACATCCCAACAAAATGAAAATGTTGAGTGCAAGCACCAACACATTTAGGTGTTGCTTGTGCTTTACTTTTTCATGCTCACCTTCCACCTTATTTTTTGGGTTATGCTATCAAGCATGTGGTTTATTTGATTGATAGGCTTCCTACTAAGTTTCTTAAGTTTCAACCTCGTTTTTTTTTTGTGTTGTATGATATTGCTATTGATTTGTTTTATTTGCATGTTTTTGGATATTTGAGTTTTGCTCGAACCTCAAGTGCTCATAGAAAGAAATTTGATAAATGATCTAGGAAATCCATTTACCTAGGGGTTCAATATGGTACCAAAGGCCACGTTTGATTTAACCTTCAAAATAGAGAGATACTTGTCTCTAGAGATACTACATTTTTTGAAGATATATTTCCTTTTTTTCATTCCTAATGTCACTACCTTTCCTTTTATGATCTTATTCCATCTATATATATTCCTCATAACCACCCTTTACATGATTCTTTACCTATATCACCTATTACCAATACTCAACCTTCAAACCCAATTGCGGCCCTTTCTTATTCCCCTAGAAAATCCCTTAGGACCACTCATTCATCATCTTACTTGCAATATTACTATTGTGAGCTTCCTAAAGATAAATGTAAAGTCAACAATTTTGCTCTTCCTAAAGGTACTCAGTATATGGATGACTTATAACATAACTTGCTAAGCATTATTCAGTTATGTGATAGTGGATTTGAAGTTATTTTTAAGCCTACTCTATGTGAGGTTAAACATTCATCCTCGAGTAGAGTTTTCTTTTCCGGTTTTAGAAAAAAGAATATATATGAACTTTATCTGGATGATTTACCTACTGAATCTTGTTTTGTTTCCATTGATAAAGATAAATGGATTTGGCACAAACGAGCTGATCACACAAGCTTAAGCACTATTTTTAAATTAGCAAAATTAGAATTAGTAAAAGGTCTTCCAAAAATTAATTTTGAAAAAGACAAAGTATGTGAAGCTTGTGTCAAAGGAAAACAAGTTAAAAGTAGTTTTCACTCTAAAAACATTGTTTCAACAAATCATCCTCTTGAAATTATTCACATTGACCTCTTTGGTCCTATCAAAACTCCAAGTCTTAGTGGAAAAAGATATGATTTTATAATTGTTGATGATTTCTCTCGTTTTACTTGGGTTCTATTTTGAAAACATAAAGATGAAGCCTTTGAGGCATTCCACCATTTTTGCAGAAAGATTCAAAATGAAAAAGGATCAAAAATTGTCTCGGTGAGAAGTGACCATGGAAGTGAATTTGAAAATGAATCCTTTAAAAATCTTTTTGAAGAAAATGGTATTTCTCACAACTTTTCTTACCCAAGAACTCCCCAACAAAATGGGGTTGTTGAAAGGAAAAATAGAACTTTACAAGAAATGGCTAGAACTATTTTAAATGAAGCTAACATTAAAAAATACTTTTGGACCGAAGCCATCAACACTGTTTGTTATGTTTCAAATCGTGCACCACCACCACCTGAACATACCCTCATCGAGTATGGGAATCAAAATAGAAATTATGCTCGATAAGCTATCAATAACACACTAGTTACAGTTAACAAGTTTGAAGTGAGCCCCGCTCTATTCCGAGAGTTGAAGGAGATTCATTTTTTCGTTAAACATAACAAATACGCCAACAGACACCTCACGAACTTCTTTGAACTATGTGAAATAGTGAAGGTGGATGGTTGTTCTGAAGAAGGCAAGATGTTGAGACTATTTCCATTTTTATTGAAAGATGATGCTAAGAAGTGGCTTAATTCCTTTTATGTCGGTAGCATCACCACATGGGATGACCTTGAAGATAAGTTCTTGGAACAATATTTTCCCCCTAGTTGTGTTCGTTAGAAAAAAGCAAGAGATTTCTAGTTACAAATAGAAAGAAAGAGAATCTATTTGTGACACTTACAGGAGGTTCAAGAGTTTACTAGTAGGATGCATCAATCATGCTTATGACGACACAAAATATATATTATATATTAATAAATTATGTTCAATTTAAAATTAATATTATATATTAATAAATTATATAAAATTATAAGTTTAAATTATATATACCAAACAAAATAAAACGTTCCAAAATTAATAAATTATGTCATACAAACCAAAAATTAAACATATCATAATTAAATAATAATGTATAATACATTCATACAAACCAAAAATAAAAATAGCAAATATTATTCAAATACATCAATCATCATAGTAATTCCTCTCATCAGTAGCTCCACTCCCTCCATCATTATTTGATAGAATATTATCCAACGATAAAAGTCCCTCAAAAGTATTATTAATTGGTGTTGGAGATAACATTGTTTAAAATTGCAATTCATCTTCAAGTACACAACCACTAGTCGACGGAGTCATAGTTGGTTGAGGTTGAGGATGCTCTTATGATATTACATATTTTATGATTAGATCATTATTGTGAATCTTATTTTTCATAAATATTATTTTGTTGCTAAAAAAAGTACAATTTCTTAATAAAATTATATTTTACTAACATAATAACTCATAATACAAATGATGTCTATGATAAAAAAAAAATAGCACTTCATCAACAATTAAAAAATAACTACATTTTAATTTGAATATAAATTTTACAAATTAAATATTTTATTAGTAATTTGTTTAACAAATCTTACTAATATTAAAGTTTAAAAATAATATCATACTACTCAATTTTAAAAACAATATATTAATCTACATTCTAAAATAAAATATCAAGTCTAAAAATATTTTAAAACCATATAACAATAATAATTATATAATTACTAATCTATATTTAAAATGCATTACATACTTGATGCCGACTAGTGTCTGACTTGAAGCTTACAAACAAGTAACAACTATTCGCAATAACTACAATTGCACCACTGTTAAAATAAAAATTAAATAATATTCATTAAAAAAATAACTTCAAATTAAAAATAACATTAAAAAATAAAATATAAAATAAAAACTTACCAAAATTTAATAAATAAAAGAGAAATGTTGGAGAAAAAATATTTGTAGAGAGAAGGGAAAGAAAATTTAGAGAGAAGGTAGAAATGAGAAATGAGAGAAAAAGTTATATTTATAGGAGAACAATGACACTTTGTGGCGGCCAAATGAGCCATAAATGCCAATGGTACACTACGCTTTTTGTGGCGGCTTTTACAGTCACAAACGAGTGACTTTGTGGCTGTTTTTGCCTTCATAAATGCGTGATTTTGTGGCGGCCTAAGCCCTCAAAAAGGTCCAACGGTGTAATTTTATGAGGGATTTTACCCTCATAAAATACTGTTGAAATTCAAATCCATTGTGAGGGCTTTTTTCGCCACAAATACACAACAAATTTGATTTTTAATATTTGTGAGAGCTTTTTCAGTCAATAATTTGCGAGGGTTTTTTTCAACCACAAAATGAGTGTTTTCTCGTAGTGTACCAGGTGCCACCATCTACCACCAAAATTAGGATCTTGAATCTTGATGTCAATGTTATGTGATTTACTGATTTTAAGAACTTAATTTATTTAAAAATGATTGATTTATTGATTTTAGTAACTCATTATCTATTAGGGTTTTAGATTTACTGATTTTGTAATTTACGATGTACTAATAGATCGTTTATTGATAATAGATTAGATAGCTTGCTAAATTTTGTATGATTATTTCTTATGGACTTATGAAACATTTATGTGTGTAGTTAGCGTGTTTCTAATTCATTAGTCTTTTTATTGTACTATTCTCATTCTCAATTTATTTTTCTGTAAAAAAGATGATTAAATATATTTTTAGTACCTATAAAATTTTAATTTTTCAATTTTAGTTCCTATAAAATAAAAATACAATTTATAGTCTTTATAAAATTATTTAGCAAACAATTTTAGTTTGTGCAGAAATAAAACATATTTAATTGTTCTTCAACTTAAATTTTTTTGAATGATTATTTGCAATCATGTTTAAAACATTATAAGAAATTATTCTGC
>JBBPBR010000006.1:4825212-4846968 GCA_037974775.1 Cicer pinnatifidum | reverse complement strand
ATAAAAATAATGCATGGTTAAGTAGAAAATTCATATTTTTCTACTAATTTAGTTTTTGGTAATTCATATTTTTTTACCTAACAATTTTTTAATATTTCAATTTTTTTTAGTCAATATCTTTATTTTGTATTTCTTAATTTCTTGATATTTTTTCAAGTCAGAAGTGTAATAAGTACACTCTTGAGGGAGGATATTAGGAATCTAATTAGTTTATATTATTAGATTTAATCTAGTTAGTTAATCTATTAATTAACTAGTTAATGTTTTTTAATTAGTCTTAGTCAAATCTAGTTAGTTTACATAGTAAAACTTAGTCTTATTATGTTAATTAAGTAACTAATATTCTAGATAGACTTATTCTTCTTGTAAGTGGTATATAATCATACTTTGTATTCAATTTATAGGATCAATAATAATGAGATAATTCACTCAAGCATCCTATTCTCATATTTATATTAGCTTTGACGGAGTAAAAGGAATGTGAAAATGGAGAGAGGATAATATATTGAGTTCATTTTCTATTTTATTTTGAGCACATATTTATGAATATGTGAATAAATAATTCTGAATGTTGAAGTCATTTATGCCCCATAACTACTTAACTCACTTATAAATGTTAGACATAACCTATGTACATATTTTGTCATTATAGTTGTCCCTGGGGTGGAACCCTATTCTTCTGTTACGGACCTTCTTTTGTGTCTTATTTTTTTCCTTGTTGTGTGAAGTGTGCTCTAAAGTTTTTTTTATGAAAAAGGAATGGCCTTCAGTTTGCACTGCTTGCATATTTTTATTTAAAATTTATATAATTAATAAAATTTGTCTAGAGAATATCAATATATATCTTCTCTTTTTGTAGCTGAAAATGTCTTTTCTCAATATAGATTAAGATGATGAAATGTACTTTTTCAATATTAAATTACAATTATTTATTTATTTGAAAACGGAAATGATAATTTATTGAATAAGCAAAAGATGTACATCATTGTATGATATATGAGAGTCAACTTATTTCACCAAATCAAAGGTATAATAATAATAATATAATATGTAACCTATTAAAGATTGTGTCTAGACAAATATACATGCTAATAGTAGCCTAATTTACAAAGTTTCCTATTAAATATAAAATAATTATAAGAGCATAACAAACCTACAACTATGCGAAGTTCACAACATACATGTTATCAACGCCGAACATCTATGTCAACATTCAAAAAACAAGAGTACTACCATATTAACTCCTCAAATAATTTATGCACACATATCCGTTATCCATCAATCCAAGACAAACTCGTGGATTCAAATACCATTGAGACAAGTTATAATCACGATTTTTCGAATTAAATTTCAATCAATACCATGGCAAATTTTTACCTCATCTATTCTATTATTCACAAACACTTCTTTATTTTTCAATAATTTAGCATTCCTAGTCTTCCACATAACCCAAATACCTGTAAATTAAATATCTATTACTCTTTTTTAATACACACTCTACCCCTACCACATATATAAGCAAATTGATCAAAATGTGACACTATTTTATTATATGTTAACAATTTCACTCCAAACCACTTAAAAATTACAATTAGAAGTAGTTACTAAGGTTAGAATTTTATTTTTTTTGACAGTTAGTGCTCAAAATATTATAAATTTGTAAGGCGAATAACATTCTCCAAATACAATTGATCATTCTCTGTTTTCAGAACATTATAGTTTTTTTCTTCTTCTTTTCTTCTCAATTTCAATTCCTCTCAATTATACAATTTGTTCTAACTATTGACGTCAAGAGCTTGAATTATAAACCTTGGGAAACATGAGTGCAAGTGTGAAGGGGAATCAAAAATTGGAAAACACAAGTGTGAATGAAAGAAATAAGACATAAATGAAGGATGATTTCCATAAAATTTGTCAATCCTTGATGGGAAGAATTGGGAGAGGTGTTTTGCATCCATGAGATCATTTTTGAGAGCTCAAGAAGTGTTTGAGATTGTTCAAGATGGCTATGAACAACTTGGTGCGAATCCAACGAAAAGACAACAAACAACTTTCAAAGATTGCAAGAAAATAGATTGCAAGGCATTGTTTTACATCCAACAAAGTGTAGATTCAAACAACTTTGAGAGGATGTTGAAGGCATCTTCATCAAAGGAGACATGAGATTTCTTGGTCAAGTACTATACAAGTGGGGAAAAAGGCCAAGAAACTGAAGCTCCAAATGCTAAGAAGGCATTATGAACTATTGTTGATGGAAGAAGATGAAGTTATGGAAAATTATTTCAATAGTGTGCATGTTGTTGTTAATCAGATGAGAATAAATGGTGAATAAATAACTGAAGTGGTGAATATTGAAAAGATCCTCAGAACATTAACACAAAGGTACAATCACATAGTAGTGACAATTGAAGAATCAAAGGATCTTGATAAGATAAAGGTGGAAGATTTGCAAGACTCTCTTAAAGTTCCTAAAATGAGAGTAAGAGAAAGATGTGCAGTAGCCACAACATCTCTAGTGCAGACCCTGCATGCCCAAGTTAGCAAAAAGACCAACAAAGGTGATGTGAAGCACAAGAAAGCAAGGGTAAATTCAAGTGGTACAAGAAGTATGATTCTAATGAAGGGGCTGATGATTTTGATGAACAAGATGAAAATTCAAGGAACCAAAACAGAGGTGATAACAGCAGCAAAAATTCAAATGGCAAGAAGAAATTCAATAAGAAATGGATCCAATGTTACAATTATAAAAAATGGGGGCATTTTGCAAATGAATGCATATCCAAGAAGGTACAAAGAGATGATGATCATGATGAAGCTCAAATGACAACCGAGGATTCAGATGATATGTTATTAATGGTTACCACACAAAGAACATTATTCATCCCAATTCTAGTTTCTCAATATTGGTTGTTGTAATCATTTGACTAGACATAAGGAGTGGTTTTTGAGTCTTGATGAAAGAATAAAAAGGGAAAACAAATTTGCAGGTAATAGCAAAGAAACTACATAATGAGTAGGAAATGTGTTGATTCAAAGGAGAGATGAAAATCAATCTTTCATATGTGATGTGTTGTATGTGCCAATAATAAAGAACAATCTGCTTAGTCTTGGACAACTAGTTGAAAAGGGATATTCAATAAAGATGGAGCATGGACAAATAAAGATGTTTTGATAGCGCAAAGAGGCTTGTATTGAAAGAACCATTATCCAAAGACAGAACCTTCAAAATAGCACTACAAACTAGATCTTCAAGAATGATGGAGGTTGAATGATTGAATGAGATTTTGAATCCAAGGGAAGGTGATGTTGGTACCCCCTGCTGTTTAATCTAGTACGACTTTTAGAACTACAACTCAAAGGAAAATAGTCAACCGTGTAGAAAGAGCATGATTTGTTGTAGGAGATGTTGAGCAAGAGAACAAATATGTTAATGTTCCAGTCACTCTTGCTGGTGTGCCAAGTAGCAGGAGAAGGGTCACTGCAGTTTCTACTCGCAAAAAGAAGGAAGAGATATAAGGCGTACTTGCGCTGAAGGATTCAAGGACTGCTGACTTGAAACATCCTTGAGTAGTGGCAAGTTTCCTAAGGAACAATCTATAAACATGGTAGGTTTATCAGAAGAAAAACATCGAGCAGTAGAGTACAAAGTTGATGAGCTTTTTAAGCAGAAAATTGAATATGGGATTGAATACCTGGCCATCACAAAGGTGGTCCATAACTTGAAAGTTGGAGTAGGTATACACTTGCATTATTAGAAGAACAAGAGAAATTGTCTGAAAATTAAACACAAGTTTTCCACAAGCTCGTAGATGCGGAGACTAAGGCTTTGGTGTTGAAGAACAAAGCAAAAGAGTTTGAAAAGTATTTCGGTGATAGTTTAGGAGTTGAAGAATCTTTTGTGCTATAGATAAAAGTATGTAAGAAAGCAACATATAACACTAGGAGGTCCGTCCATTGTTGGGGAAGAGCTTGTCAAAGATGAATTTAGTCGAGCCTGAGGATATAGGACTGACCAAGAATGATGATGTTTCTAAATAAATTAGTGGTGTATCCCAACATATAAACAACTCATTTGACAATGATAATGTAGCATAGACTTGCGGTGCATGCATAGTTGGATTCAGTGTCAAGAGTCCACCTATTTCTCTTAGCCAGGCAACAACTCGTGCTAATATCAAGGTAGTTGGGAAAGCAGAAGTGCTGAATATCTTTGAAGTGAAAGGGATTTTATCCCATACAGAATTTGGTTCTACTTATGCAGATGAAATTCTGATTCCTCTAAGTGTAGAGGGTGAGATTGATCCAACTCCAGATCTTCTAGAGCAGATTGTTTGGCTGAAAGTTGAATTTTGCAGATTACTACAAGAAAAAAGATCAACTATTCTCAAAGCAGAGGAGCTTGAAACGAAATTAATTGAGATGGTTAAGCAGGATAATAGGTGGCAACTGAGCACTAAGGTAGAATGACTAGAAGAAGAGGTTGTTAAGCTTCAACAAGCACTTGCTGATAAACAAGAACAGGAAAATGAAATGCTTTAAGTCTTGATGCAGGTGGAGCAAGAACAAAAGGTGATAGAAGATGCTCGCAGGTTTGCTGAGCAATATACATTTGCGCAAAGATATGTCTTTGAAGTGCTTCAGGAAAATTATGAAGAAACATCTGCTACACTTGCAAAAATGGAGAAGAGAGCGTTTATGGAAGAATCTATGCTGGAAGCTACATTGCAGTATCAATGATCAAAAGGCTAGCATCCTAACTAAAAGTTTGAAGAGTGTGAAGTTCTAAGAGATGAGAAAATATCTTGGATTGAGGAACAATCTTGGATTAACATCAATTGAATCACTTTGAATTAGGAGGAATGTTAAATGTAATTAAGAGTGATGGGTAGTTAGTTACGAATGTTAGAATACAATTAGAAACAATTAAGAACGTTAGAATTCTATTTTGACAATTTGTGCTCAAATTGTTATAAATTTGTAAAACAGATAACATTCTCCAAATGCAATTGATCATTCTCTATTTTCATAACATTCTGGTTTTCTTCTCTTTTCTTCTCAATTTTAATTCCTCTCAATTATACAATTTGTTCTAACAGTTATATGAGGTTGTGCTATATGCCATGAGAATACCGTATGCTTATTTAGCCTAATACCTTTATATTGAATCTTATCCCCACTTTTATTTTCTTATTTGTCAGTTTTTATTATTACCCATCTTAGTTTCCTTTTAAGTTCTCGAAGTGACTCATCCTCCTCTAGAAATAATTCTCTTAACCACCTAAAGGCCTACCTTCTTAGAACCCCTACCTCCATAGATGAATATGGATGTCAACAGGGTGGGACGCACACGAGGAATAGTCTATCTCTATATGCTTTGTTGGATAAAAAAAGTACCCATATCCAATATGTACCCGTGTGGGTACCTACTTGACGGGATTTTGGTGGAAATTATCTCCTCACAGATACTCATGGATAGTCACGAATATTTATTAAATTAATATAATAATTTTTTAGTAAAATAAAAAATGAAATTCTCTACAAAATGAACTTGTTTGAATATCACAATTTTTTTTTTTGTTAATATAAGAAAAATAGATATTTTGTTATGAAGCTATCTTATCATTTATTCGTTAGGTTATGAAAATGGGTGTGAGAGACTTGTATTGTGATTTTGAGAAAGCACTTGTGAAGTTTTGTTGAATAAAAAAAAAGTTGATTGATTAGTGACATATTATAACATAATGATAAAATAAATTTAAAAACAAAACTTATGTGCATTTTTTTATGTACTTTTTGATGGTTCTTAATTTAACCAACTACAACTTTATCAAATTTATAATTTTATCAATTTTGTTATAACTATAAAATATGTGTTTTATATTAAGAACCTTACAAAAACACCTAAGAAAATGCACATAAGTTTTTTTTTCTCTCTAAATTTAATCATTCTCACTTAAACATGTTAAAGTGAGTTTTATAGAGTTGAATTCATTTTGGACTATAAGAAAATTCTAAAGTAATATAGTGTTGTAACGTGGATTTGTGTTTAAAAAAATATTTGAAATTTTAATGACAATCAACGATACTATTTAAAAAATTTTCCTATATTTATGTTTGACGATGATCTAATTAGTGTCGTTTCGATTAGTTAAATTTTAAGGAACACATTCTTTTTTTTTATTCTTATCAAATTGACTTACTTTAAAAAAAAATATTTATATTAATAATAGTAAAAAATTTATTAATAATTAAGATCAACAATTTAGGAGAATGAATTATGTAGCATTGAAACGGTATTTGAAGAATCTTTAACCTTTACAAACAGCATGACCATGTCAATATTTCTCTCTCCAAAAATCGACTAGTATTAGTAAAACCAAAACATACGTTTATATGTGTCAAGTTGTGATTCCATGACGTGGAGGCTAAGTTGATTGACTTAGACTAAGGCGACACGTGTGCATCGTAACTCGCAACTAATTCCCCCACTCATCAAACTCAATCCCCAAAGAGGGAAAAGAAAACGATACTATCTCTTTAACGCAACGCCCACAGACACAGTACAACAACAGCCTCGTACGCTCCAACTCATTTCCCGCTAAAATCACCACGTGTTACTTCTCAACTCACTGCTATCTCCACTTGTCGTCCGGTTATCCCCCAAGGTCATTCTTGCCATTTCATACCCATACTCGACAATTTTTCTTCTCTCCCCTTCTTCTGTCATCCGTTTTTGTTTTCATCCTTTTAAAACTAGAATTCCTCTACTTCTTTTGTGTTGCCATAAATACTAATTTTGAAATAATTGATATGCTTAAAATTGAACTAAATAATAAATTTAAATATGAAAATTATGTTGAAATTTAAAAATTAAAATTTGTAAATTAAAGATATAAATAATTTTAAAAATAAAATCAATTTAATTTGAGAACAATCAATCATATTAAATTAATTTTATACATTTAGAATTAATTTTAACTATTTTAAATGTGAAATTAAATATAGACTAACTTATGAACATAATTAAAATGAATAATAGTCGATTTAGTCTTGAATATAAACAAAAATGTACTTAATTTAAATTTTGATAAAAATATGTTTATTTTTGTTAATTTATTTTATTTTATATTTAAAAATGAGAAAATATTTAAATTTAATTTATCTAAATAAACAATTCGAGAATAAAACTATTAATATTAATAATTAATTAACAAATTTATTATATAAACATATATAAATAATCATATTTAATTATCATATTAATTATTAATTTTTCACTCTAAAAAAATTAAATATGTCAAATATATCAATCTATAATACTTAATATATTTATAAACAAATATTTAAAAATAATTGAATTTTAATTTTTTTTATATAATATCAATTATTTTTTAATTATATTCTCTGATTAATACTGAATGTATAAATTTCAATTCATTATCTTTTCACATATTTTATCACAAATCACAAATCACCAATGTCGAGAACAATTTAAATTCTAATTAAAGTTTTATTCTTAATTATAAGATATTTATCTTTGCAAATCAAATAATTAAGTTTAAATTAACCATATCTTCTTCCATACAGTCAATTATTATTATAATTATTATTATTATTAAAAAGTTAAAATGGAAATAATGAAGATACTCAAACATCTCCCAATTGTGCCACATGCACATCATGTTGGTATTTTTGTTTTCAATTTTACCCCTCTTCACTATCCTTTTCCACTCTTATGCCCTTTTCTCATTCTCTCTCTAAATCTTAGTTGCAATTGCAATTTGCAAACTCTCTTTCAACAAAATGAGTGTGTTTTTCTGATTCCAGCTGTTCCTAAAAAGAGTAACGGATGAACTTTGTCAAGTAGTCAGCTTTTTTATATGAAAAAAAATAAAATTAAAGCATTCAATTTGATTCTCTTACTATATACTCATCAACATGATGAACCATATTCAGTTACTTCTACTCACAATTTCCTCACTTAAATTTCACTTTTATGTGTGAATTTTTTTAATTAATTTTTTTTTATTACCTCAAATTTTTTTGTCCAAACCTTGTTCTTCCACATGGCAGTGGTTGAAGAAGACAGTGATAATAAAACTCACCACTCTCATCAAATTTCAACATCAACAACAATCCCAATAAACAACAATTACCCAAGAGATCTTTTCAACAAATTCATGTCACCGGAGAATCAACGTCGCCGCCGTAACTTACCTTTACCAACGGTGAAACCTATTCAACAACCCTTTCATGTTGAAGAAATTGATGAAGAAGAATTAGAACTAAGTCTTGGACTTTCGATGAATGGTCGATTTGGGGTTGACCCAAATGCGAAAAAGATCAAAAGAACATCCTCGATACCGGAATTTATGATTCCGGTAAGCGAAGAAGAGACGGGGAATGTTATTCCGGCGGTGGTTAACGGTGGTGGTTTGATAAGAACATGTTCTTTACCGGTGGAGAGTGAGGAAGAGTGGAGAAAGAGGAAGGAATTGCAGTCGATAAGGAGAATGGAGGCAAGGCGAAAGCGAAATGAAAAGCAGAGGAATTTGAGGGGTATGAGAGAAAGGATTAATATTAATGTTGTTGTTGGTTTTGAAGGGGGTGTTGTAATTGAAGGGGGTGGTGTGAATAGTAATAATAATTTAGTGGAGCAAGGTGATGATGGTTTGAGGAGAACGACGTCGTTGTTGAGAAGTCGTGTTGGTGGAATTGATTTGAATTGTGAAAAGGAATCACCACCACAACAAGGTGGTAGTGGTAGTGGTGGTTCAATTGGTTCTTATCATGGAACTGGGTCTTCTTCAGGGACTTCAGAATCTGAAGGTCAACAACATGGTCAAGGTAAATTATTTTTAACTTTTTTTCTTCTAAAATTAATTGCATGTTAGAGTATAAGTAATATCTCGATTCATAGTCGCTTTGATAGAATCATGGTGGATTACTGCAATTTTTATTTTTGTAAAATTTATGGTCGATTTTTTAAGATTACAAGAAAATCGTTTTTGATGTTTTTGTTATGTTAGTGTGGAAGTTTATTTTAAAACTTATTTTTGTTAAAAAATGATTTTTCCGTATAGGGAGAAATATAAATAAAGTGGAATGACACATATTTCGTGAAAAACAATTTTACTCTAAAATCAATAAAAGGTCATATTTTCATGTTATATAATTAAAGTGGTATGGCTAACTAGTGGGTTTTCTAGTGTAAAACAAATCTACGCTACATACTATTTTATTCCATACTAATATGATTATGATTATCGATGGAGATCTTAATCTGCTTTAAATATCTCACCTCTATGCATTTTAATATTCACTAATTATGGATGAAGATAACTTGTTTTTTCAAGTTGTGGTTATTTATTTATTATTTTTTTATATATATTTCTTTTCTTTATTTTATTTGTTAATGTTTTTTTTTTGTTATTATTATATGTATGACATTTTTAGGATATTAGTCTATTGACAAGTCTCAAAAGTTTTGACATTTATTTTTTACTCTCACAAGTGTAGTAGATGGATCTACTTTAGATGATAAATTTTGTTGCATAAATAAATAGATAAAAAAATTGGTAATTGGATACCACTGTTTCCAGTCACATGGTGGGGGTAAGGATGTTCACTATCAAACTTGAACATGCCCTGTCGTGTCTTATCAGAACATGTCCCTGCCTCTCAAATATTTGTGTGCGTTTTTTTTTTTTCATGCTGAAAAGTGTTAGAATTCTTCTACTAAATGTTATTTTGGTGAAAATAGAAGTGTTAGTATATCATTAATCTTATTAAAATACAAAATTTGACATAAAATATGACATCAATATAATACTAAAATGGCAAAATATTGTATTTAAGTTTTGTTTTATGTTTCAATAACCTTATTCATTTATATGTTGTTTTTATTTTTTTTCTCTCAATCTTGATTTGAATGAGATAACTTTTGGTTTTGCTTAAAAATAAACTTTTGGTTTGTATTGAGTAGAAAAATATATTGTGCTAATCCAAAAAAAGAAAATGTATACTTATCCAAAGTAGTTCATGTTGACAATTATTGTATGTTTTTTTTAAAAGATATTATAACAAGTGAAATGTGATGGGTTTGTGATGGGTTTGTGATTGGTTTATAAGTTTTTACTACACACTGAATGTTTATATTGAATTCAGTCTCATCATTAAAATTTAAAATCTATTTGCATAAAATTTAAATTGTGTGATTCTCGTAAGATTTTCAACATAACTTCAATAGGTTGAATTTTAATACGAGAGTATTCAAATATGAATGTTTATTTATGAAACTATTTTTTTTATTTATTTTTATGATTTGTGTAAGTATAAGAGTTTGATCACCATTGCCCTATTTATTTTCTTCTTTAGTTAAAAAGAAATCTTGAGCCAATAATTTTTCTTCCATATTTCTGAAAAGAATTTGTATTATATGACACTAATGTTTGAGAAATACTAAAACTTTTTAATTTTAAGCCTTGCAGCTAATTTGTATATCTATATCAAACCCTAAATGATCCATGCACTTGAGACTAGAATCGGATTCTTTGTTTTAACTGCATTACCAATCTCGATCGTCCAATCTACACTGACATAACATTTAAAACTGACTTTGGTGAATGTGTGATTTGAGCCGTTTAATATCAAATTAATGTCCGAGTTTATATTTATGATCCTTTATCAAATGTATGTTGTTCTTGCTTTTTTTATGTAGTAAATTTCAACAATTGAATAACTTTCCATTTCACATCTTCTCCTACGTTTAAGATGGTTCCACCAAAAAGTTACAAAACATTATTTTGAGTTTGAACTTGGATAGTATATTGATTGAAATCCTTTAAGCTAGTTTCATACTTACTACTTGTAGACTACCTTGAGTTCAAGTTCAAACTCAAGTTCAAGTTTAAACTCTATCGGATTTTACTTATATAGTTATCTTTGATCGAGTTCCAAATTACCAGAACTCCTATCTTCTGAAAACCAGAGAGTTACGATCGATGAACTACTTGTACAAGGATGTTATGTGTACACAACTACTTCATATTTTCACTTACCGGATTCATCTAGAAGTCTTACATGTCTCAATTTTTTGTCAGATGAACAGAAATCACCGGTCGCTGCAGAAGCAAGAGTTGTGAAAAACTTGAGACCTCAAAACAAAACCAAGGACAATGTGAAGAACTTGTTGGAAGACATGCCAAGTGTATCAACCAAAGGAGAGGGACCTAATGGAAAGAGAATTGAAGGTTTTCTTTACAAGTATGGGAAAGGTGAGGAAGTGAGAATTTTGTGTGTTTGTCATGGAAGTTTTCTTACCCCTGCTGAGTTTGTCAAGCATGCTGGTGGACCTGATGTGACCAACCCATTGAAGCATATTGTTGTTAGTTCAAACTTAAATTGACTGAGGCATAAGAGAAAGAAAGAAAACTATGATATGAGTGATGATATTTTTAATTATTATTATTGATTAGGTTCACTCTAAGTCTTTGAAAACATAGATGTTGAGGATATGATTTAATGTTTTTCTTATTGAGGTATATTTTTAACTGTTATTATGTGTGTGACTTTACGACCTTCTGTAAGGAAGGGGAATCAATATGCGATAATTTATTTTATTTTAGTCTATTTTATATCATTTGTTTTGGGTTAAATTAGTTTTTCAAATTTTTAATACACAACTAAATTTTATTATCACTTCTATTTAAAAATCTTTTTTATTCAAAAGTGCTTGCTTATAATTATTGAAATATTGATTTTACCCAAGTTAAAGTATTTAAATGTTTCCTCTTTATTTGTTGTCTTATATTATTTCTCATTCCCTATTATGAATCATTTGAATAACATATTTCCCAAAATACTTTTTTCAAAAGCAGCAAGAATTTTTAGACTTTTATAGATGGGAGGTATGATATTAAGGTTTGAAGCTAAAAAAATTGAGATTTCTTTATTTGAAGAGGAATTTAATATTCAATGAAAAATGATTTAGAATATTTTGTTAATTTTATTTGTGAAAGAAAGGAAATTTTTTATCAAGAAATAAGATTAAAAAATGGCCCATATTTATTGCTAACATAGTTTGAATAAACATTCATCAAATTTAGAGGTTGAGTAACATTCATCAAAAAGGGCTCATTACTCCAATTGGACATTAAGAACAAACACCAACATGTTTGTATAGCTCAAAAATGAAGACACTCTCTAAGACACACATATTCTATTTTAATGGTTGAAATTCATACTAGTCCTACCAAATTGTAGTCCTACCAAATTGTATGGATTCCGTCTAAATTTGTTGAGACCTTTATAAATTTTAACCAATAAAATAGTATGTTGAAAAATGTGTGGCAATAAGGTTATCATGAGTTCTTCTCCTCTATGAAAGATCTTTGTAGTGTGAGATAAGTGGTTTCTTGGAGTATTAAACAGGGTTACCTTTCGTTTATTCTCATGGACACCAGAGTTTAACCCAAATATATATACAACATTAAACCACTGCACAATGTTGGATCAAAATTGCTTGTTTAGCAGACGAATATTGGAGACCTAAGATCATTTTTGCTATTGCTGGGAGTGTTGGAATTCTTATTTGCTTGGATTCAGCTATGAGTAGGAACACACTTGAAAGGAATTTAGTCACTATGCATGTGTTTTGGTTGACATAGATTTAAATAGCCAACTCCAAGGTAGTGTTCTAGTGGAAAGAACATGCTTTGAAGTCTATGTAGGCATTGAGTATGAAAACCTACTAGATTTCTATTATGGTTGTCAAACAATTGGACACTCTATAAGTAATTGCAAAAATATAAATACTCAGGTGTCTGATGGTACTATTTTGGATGATGAAAATGTCGTCAAAGAGAATAAGCCATCACATGGAAAACTACTGCAACTTATGTTCTTAAAGGCGATCGACCTCAAAGCAACAAGGGATGCTACTATCACCGATCTTAGGGACTAAATAGTTCATATGAAGGATAGTGATATAAATTTGAATAACAATAATGAACATCATCATCAAGATGCAACAAGCGACACAGGACAAAAAGTTGAACCTAAAAGTGCAACAACTACAGAGACAATTGTTCTTAATAATCCTAAAAATGTTGTTAATGAAAAGATGTCAATGATGCTTCTAAGGCCAAACCAAATGCTAGAGGTTTTGCCAACCCCTCTACAAAGTTGGTCCTTATATATCAATGTCTTCTCCATAAGCCTGATTTTGTGTTCATTGTTAAACCGTGGATGGATATTTCTAATTTATCTCCTATTTTTTGGAGACGTCTTAACTTGAAACCTTTTGCTGTGAATAATCGTAGTTATTTGTTACTCAATTTATGTTGTATCTATGCTATTCATATTAAGCATACTATTGTTGCCACTTCCGATCAACATATTAATTTCTATTTCTTTTACTCATGATAATCATACGATTACTTTATCTTCTATTTATACATCTAAAAATTACTCCATTCGCATAAATCTTTGGCAAGATCTTTCTTATTTGCAGCAATCTCATGAATGCAGTGGCCATATTCTTCCTTAAAATATTGTAGTAAAGGATTTCCAAAATTGGATGGACAATAATAATTTCATGCACTTGCCCACTACTTTTTGCACTCTTACTAAATCTAAATCGGATCATTATCATATCTTTTTGGATTTTTTTAAAGACAGTTGCAAGTTCCCTTTGTCATTCAAATTCTTGAATAATTGGACCAGTCATCCCGACTGTCGCCTGCTTGTCAAGGAAGTCTGGACAGCTAACATGGTTAGTTGTCCTATGTGGATCCTTTCCAAGAAGCTCAAGCGTCTTAAATGCAAGCTTAAAGAGTGGAATAAATGTGTTTTTGGTGATATTGAGCTGAATGTTAAAAATGCTACTATTCCTTTAGATTTCGTCTAAGCTCAAATTAATAATAGTGGTTATACTGATGATCTTTTTTTCTAATAAAAGAGTGCCCAATAGGATCTTTTTTTCTCTATTTACAACATATAGCTAACATAATCAAATTTAAATTAGCTGCTTGGAAGGCTTCTTTGTTTTCTATTGTTGGGCAAGTTCAACTAGTTAAGTCTGTAATTCATGGTATGTTTGTCTACAACTTTCATGTCTATGCTTGGCATGTCAGCATCCTTAAACTATGACTATAATGCAGGTTTTAAGGGTGGTTTAGAGGTCAACATTGCATCTCCTCTACTTTACATGTTGAGCTCATTGATGCTATGACTACTATTGAGGTTTATGATCAGAAGGGATGAAACAAACTTTGGCTGGAGTGTGACTCCGAACTAGTAATTCAAAACTTTTTCAACACCAACATTGTTCATTGGCATCTTCGTAATCAGTAGCAGATTTGATTGATTTTGATTTCTGGTATCTACTTTTGTTTTTCTCATAAATTTTCGGAAGGGAACCACTGTGCTAACAAGCTTGCCTCCCATGATTTGTCTGTTTTTTGTTTTAAGTGAGAAGACTCGATTTCCTTATTCATTGGAGATGATCTTGGTCAGAATGAATTAGGTCTTTTCAATTTTTTTTTTCAATAATGTATATTGTTTCATTGTTTGGATTTTGGCATAGTCCCTTTGCCCTGAAAAAAAAAAAAAAATACATTTTATGATTACACCTCAAAAAATACTACATTTGAATAATATGTTAATATATAAATGTACCCATTTCACATCAAGCAAATATTTGTTAAAAGTAAAGCTTAATCTTTATCGCACTTTTGCTAATGCAATATTTGAAATGATTCAACGTACATACACCCTAGAGTTGTAGCTAGATTCTTACCATGTTTTGATAGAATAATTATAATTACTTTATTAATTTTTTCGATAAATAACTCATTATTAGTATAATCTAATTTAACATCATTCCTGAACACTCTTTAAAGAAGAGTTGAAAGACACACTCAATTATGTGCTGAGATAAGATGGAAAAATATAATAAACCAAGATAGAATGAGCTGAAAAAGTTATGCACACCTTAAAAACTACAAGAACATACGTCACACCTCATTTCAATTCCAACCCAAACTATAACAAAAGACAATGCCTTGTGGTATATAACCTATGTAACAACATACTCCTTGTCCTAGATTTTCACCAAGATATAGATTAGTTTGTTACTTTGCTAAGGATTGTTTTTGAATTTGTGGATCAAATTTTGAATTTAATATTCAATTTTGTATCTTGAGCTAAATTATAACTTGGTTAATCTTATATGAATTTGTCATATGATGGAATTTTAATTTCAAGTGTTAAGTAGTTTTATAAATTGGGCATTTAGACCCTTTTGATAAAAAAAATAGTTTTATAAATGTTATAACTACTATTGTTTTACATAAATATTCTAATTAATTACTTTTTGTACATTAATTTAATCACCTTTCCATACATGGTGTATGATATTTTTATGGGAAAAAATGATTTACCCCAAGTACATCCTAACTCGAATGAACCCATCCTAAATTACTCTGTAAATCAAATCACTTAATTTTTAAATGTCTTGTATTTATTATTGTTGGGTGGGCTCACTCTCCAAGTGGAACCCACCAATTTTACTAATATTATTATTATTATTGAAATAAAAAGAAAAAGAAAAAAAAAGTTTTAATGGGCTTGACCCACTTGAAGGTAATAAAAGGGATTTAGAAATCCATAAGAACATACACAACAACACACAGAAAAACAACGGAAGAAGAACGGTTGCCAGAGAAGAAAAAATAAGGGTTTGGTTCCGGTGGTGGTAACAGGTGTGTAGCAAACTTGCTCCATTTGATCTACAAAATTAGTATGTTATTCCTACCACTGAGTTTATTACTTTAATATATAATTTGAGTAGTTTTATCTTCTCTGAGAGTTACTTTGGCATACCCACTTTTAGTGGAAGGTTGTTATAAGGTTGTTATAGGGTTGTTATTGTTGATTGATATTCCCTATTGTTATTGTTATTAGGAAGACTCTTGGTGTACTCATTAATTATTATAGTGGAAGATTTTACTGGACTATGTCCTGTGGTTTTTATTCTCTCAATTTGAGGGAAGTTTTCCACGTTAAAATTGTGTTTGTCTCCTATTTAATTTTCTGCCAATTATTATTGCTCTTGGAATTGTATTTTCTGTTTGGCCATTTATCTGCACAGATGGAGGAAAAATATTCCGCATTATTGAGATAGTTATCGCTAATTATCTCTGGTTTTTCCCAACAAAGTGGTATCAGAGCTTGGTTATTTGATTTGTGCATTTAAATGGAGGAGGAAAATAAAGGTCCCAATATGATTAAACTCAACTCTTCTAATTACACACTTTGGAAGACTCTCATGGAAGACATGTTATACAGTAAAGATTTGTATGATCTTATTGAGGGTGACACTGCTAAACCCGCAGATAAATCTGACACTAACTGGAAGAAGATGAATAGAAAGGCAGTGGCGTTGATCAGGCAGTGGTTGGATCTGAGTGTATATCCACATGTTGAAACTGAAATAGATGCTAACAAGATATGGGAAAAATTAAAAGAGCTGTACGAACGAAAGAATGTGCAAAATAAAGCATTCTTGATTCAGAAGTTGTTTAATATGAAATACAAAGATGGGGATTCAATGGCAGATCATATGAGTATTTTTCATAATACAGTGAATCAGTTGACAACCACAGAAATTAAATTAGATGATGAGTTGCAAGCGTTGTTATTATTGAGTTCCTTGCTTGATAATTGGGAAGTTCTTGTTGTGACGTTGACCAATTCAGCTCCAAGTGGAAAGTTGAAAATGTCAACAGTTAAAGAGAGCATGTTGAATGAAGAAGCTCGAAGAAAGGAACGTGGTTTGATTGGTTCTTCCTCAAAGTCAGAAGCACTAGTTACAGAGTCACGGGGGAGAAGTCAATCTAGAAACTTCCATATACGCGACAACTCTGAAAGTCATAGCAAGTCAAGAAGCAAGTCATCGACTAGAAAAGAAGTGATATGTTATCATTGTGGCAAAGCGGGTCACATAAAAAGAAATTGCAGGTTCCTTAAAAGAGATCAATCAAGGGAAAGAGATGAAGACAAAGAGAAGAAAAATGATAAAGATACAACAACAATTGTATCTGTTAATAATGTCTACATTGTTTGTGATGATAATTCCATAAACCTTGCATGTCAGGATTCAACTTGGATTATTGATTCGGGTGCCTCATATCATGTTACTCCTAGGCGTGATTTCTTCTCATCTTACAGTGCTAGTGATTTTGGCATGGTAAAAATGGAAGATGAAGGAGTATGTAAAATTATCGGTATGGGAGATGTTTGGGTTGAAACTGGAATTGTTTGCAAGCTTCAATTGAAGAATGTTAGACATGTTTCTGATATTCGTCTCAATTTGATTTCGGTGAAAGCCTTGGATATTGATGGTTATTACACTTACTTTGGTGGTGGTGGTATATGTAAAGTCACCAAAGGGTCCCTAGTGGTTGTAAAGGAGCAAAGTTCCACTTCTCTCTATAGGATGCCTACGAAGCTATGCAAGGAATAAGTGAATGCAATTGAACATGCATCTTCTGATTTATGGCATATGCGCCTTGGTCACTTGAGTGAGAAAGGACTCAACATACTTGCGAAGAAAAATTTTCTTCCTGTTAAAGGTACGTCTCTAAAAACTTGCACTCATTGTTTTGCTGGAAAACAACATAGAGTTTCTTTTCATAATACTGGTCCTCATAGGAGGCAAAATATTCTTGATTTAGTTCATACTGATGTTTGTATGATGGATAGTAAATCTCTTGGTGGTGCATCATATTTTGTTACTTTCATTGACGACCACTCTAGAAAAGTGTGGGCATTCCTTTGAAATCTAAAGACCAGGTATTTGGAGTCTTCAAGCACTTTCATGCAAGTGTTGAAAGAGAAAAGGGAATAAAATTGAAATGTGTTTGATCAGATAATGGTGGTGAATATAGAGGTCCTTTTGAAGAGTATTGTAGAGAACATGAAATCAGGTTTGAGAAAACAGTTCCAAAGACACCTCAACATAATGGTGTTGTAGAGAGAATGAATCGTACGATTAATGACAGAATCAGATGTATGCTCTCTCATGCAAAATTATCGAAATCCTTTTGGGGTGAAGCAATGAAAACTGCGGTGGATTTAATCAATCTTTCTCCTTCTATTCCACTTGATGGTGATGTTCCAAATAGAGTGTGGACAAGGTAAGATATCTCTTACCATCATTTGAGAGTTTTTGGCTGTAGATGTTTTGTTCATGTTCCAAGAGATGAGAGGTCCAAACTTGATAGTAAATCCAAACAGTGTATATTCGTCGGTTATGGTGATGAAGAATTTGGTTATAGATTGTGGGATCCGGTTGACAAGAAAATTATCAGAAGCCGAGATGTGATATTTCTTGAAGACTAGACTGTTGAAGATCTTAATAAAGCTAAAAAACAGAAACCAAATTTCAAAAGTTACATTGATGTTGCGCAATAGCCTCCTACGGAAACTCTTGTTGATGAGAGATATATACAGGTAGATGATGAGAATGTAATTGATGATCATGTGCCTAACCAAGATGAGCAGGTTCCAGTTGAGCCACCAGTCGAGTTTGATTTGAGAAGATCTACTAGAGAACGTCAACCTTCTCAAAGATATCCTCCACATGAAAGGAAGTCTAAGTTTCAAATGACAACTTCTTAAAGGATTTTTCTAAAAATAAAAAAAATTAATTATTTTTTTAAATTTTTAATAGAATAACATATATATATATTATATATAATTAATTAATATAATTTATAAAAATAAATAAATAAAAATTTAAATAACGATAAAATGTTTTTTTTTTAATTATTTTTATTGAAATAACAAAAATAATATATATAATTAATATAATTTATAAAAATAGATAAATAGAAAATTTAAATTACGATAAAATTTTAGGAAGTACAAGTTCCAAATTCCGATTTTCCAAAAGTTTTAAAAAAAAGAATTTCAATTTTTCTTCTATTTTTATGGAATAACAAAAATAATATATCTATATATATAATTAATATAATCCATAAAAATAGATAAACTGAAATTTTAAATAACGATAAAATTTTAGGAAGCCCAAGTTCGAAATGTCGATTTTCGAAAGGTTTTTTTAAAAAAACATTTATTTCAATTTTTTTTCAATTTTTATTGAAATAACAATAATATATATATATATATATATATATATATATAATTATAATTATAATTAATATAATTCATAAAAATACATAAATAAAAATTTTAAATTACGATAATTGAATAGAGTTGGCTGTAACATTTGAATAATGTTTTCGAGTATGACCAGTTAATCGACATAGTCCACATTTTCTTGATATTTTTTCTTTAACGTCTATTTCAGTTCTAATACGGGTACTATTTGGATGACCTTTTTTAATTATCCGCATTTGAGGATTGTGATACAATGTTTCACCTTCATATGTGGGCCAATATCTTTCATTAGGTATAGGTGGAAACTCTTCTTTGTAGATGTTAAATACATTAACAACCTTGTACACGTCAGGTAGAAAGACTAAATAGTTTTGATGAGCATAAGAACATGTAGCTAAGACATGTGAACAAGGAACATGTATAGCCTGAAATTTTCCACAAGCATACCATTTTCTTTGAAGGTTGACTTCAAAATGACCAATTAGTCGCACCTCTCTTGGGTTTACTTTTTCATGCACCATGAAAGAATAATGATTTCGGTCGAATTGCATGACTTGGTGAGTATTAGATTTACCAACTTCACATTTAATCTTGTCCATGCAATCGTCTGTGTATACTCGACCATAAGCTAATGATACCAGATGTTGTTGTCCCCTTTCTGTGTATAAAACTCTGAATCTATAGTATATTGATTGTACCAAAGTAGTGATTGGGAGATTGTGTGTATCCTTGAGCACTGCGTTGATGGACTCAGAAATGTTTGTTGTCATGTGTCCCCATCGTCGACCTTGAGAATAAGTTGTAGTTCATTGTTCTGGGGGAATATTACGATCCATCTTAAAGCCTCTGAATTTTCCATCTTGATTTCATTGCGGTAATATTTAAATGATGGCTCATTTAATGCATATCATGTTAGAAATGATGTAAAAATTATCAAATATGATAAAGTTATAAGTGGAAAATATACTAAGAAGAATTAAATCATTACTCATACAAACAAGTTTTCTTTGAAGTTCCTTGTCCTTGAACTCTCTCATGAAATTTGTACAATGTGTCGGATGTAGTGCACATGTGTTGACGGAGGTTCATGCCAACCATATCTACGTCTAACATACGATCATCCAGAAGACAATTGGCTATAGAATGCATCTACATGTTTAATTTGTTTCTACATAATAGAAATGCATCAAATTGATAGAGTGAAACTACAATTTGGACTACCTCAATAAATTCAACATCCTCCGAGGAACATGAGAAAGTATCATAAGGTAGATTTTCATAAACAAGTTGACTATAGTTGGACATTGTTCTACGAAAATGAGAACAAAGAGTGGAATGAACGAGAGAATCATATTCTTCATGGTCAACTTCTAAATGTTGAATTCAAATGAAGTTATGAATACATGGTTTGGTTTTGCAAAAATTCTAAACAATTTATTTTTGTAGAAAACCAATTGGTTGATCCTCGTGTCAACCCACCCCAACCTCCACCACAATCTAGTTAACATTTTTTTCACTCCAACTTCCACCACAATCTAGCCTACATTTTTTCCAAGAATGAATGTCTAACATAACACAACAAAATCAACATTATATACCAACACCTCCTGACACTCAACCGCCTCCTCATACTTTTACCCACACACCACATCAATCTCACAGGTTCACTCTAGGGGAACAATTTAATTTTGAAAGCCAACAACCACATCAAGAAGACAATCGTCGACTATCATTTGCATTAAGCGAAGAGGAATTGTTGTATAACACGTTCAACACTCTTGATAATACACCTGAGTCCGCTACCCAGTTGCTGAATAATATGTGTCAACAAAACTTTCAAATTCCAAGCTTTGGGAATGCATATACTCTGTTGAATCAAATATCCAACTGAACTCAAGGTGGAAGTAGTTCTTCTGCAGCACTTCCTCCTATACATCCTCCACCGCAAGAAGACGAAGATCAAGAAGAACAAGAACAAGAACAAGAACAAGAACAAGAACAAACTCGTGATGTACCAAGGCGTCGTCAAAATCCCGTACGTGTGAGAAAACCTTGGCAATGTGGTACTGGAGGCCACCTTCGACATTAATTATCGTAATTTTTGTAAAATTTGTAATGTTTTTTTATGAATAAATTATGTAATTTAAAGTTTTATCATAATTTTAAATTTCTATTTATGTATTTTTATCAATTATATTAATTATATATATATATATATATTATTTTTGTTATTTCAATAAAAATTAAAAAAAAATTGAAATAATTTTTTTTATAAAAAAACCTTTAGGAAATCGTTATTTGGAACTTAGACTTCCTAAAATGATATCGTAATTTAAAATTTCTATTTATCTATTTTTATGAATTATATATACATATATATATTACTTTTCTTATTTCAATAAAAATTGAAAAAAATTGAATTTTTTTTTAAAAATCCTTTGGGAAATCGGCGTTTGGAACTTGGACTTCCTAAAATTTTATCGTAATTTAAAATTTCTATTTATCTATTTTTATGAATTATATATATATATTACTTTTGTTATTTCAATAAAAATTAAAATATTTTTTTTT
>JBBPBR010000006.1:4810153-4824891 GCA_037974775.1 Cicer pinnatifidum | reverse complement strand
CATTCCAAATGGCGACTTATAATTAAAATAAAATGGGATATTTTGGTATTTATTTATTTTTTCAGAAAAGGGTTATTGCAATAAAAAATCCTCCATGTTGCCTTAGGTAAAATTATAAAATAAATTATTTATTTGAATTTGACTATTATAAAGTGAAACTTTTGTAAAGTAAATAAATATATATTTGATATTATAAAAGTTAAAAAATAAAATATTTTATTTAAATTTGACTACTCTAAAATAAAAGTGTTGGAAAGTAAGTAAATGTATGTTTGATATCATGAAAATTAAAAAGTAAAGTATTTTATTTGAATTTGACTACTCTAAAGTGAAAGTTTCGTAAAGTAAATAAATGTATGTTTGATATTATAACTTCTTGTGATTAATCATGCATTTACATATAATATTAACTATTAATTTGATCATCGATAATTGATATTATTTACTTTATTCTCTAAATTGATTTGTTTATTTTAATAGAAATTTAGTCTATTTGAAATATGTGACATACGAAATTTTGTTTCCTTTTCGAAATACTCACATATCAAATCTCAACATCAAACCCTTAAATCCAAAATTTTCTCAAACAATGCCATTTATATATGAATTGTAGTCATAGTTGCGATCGCTTCCAATTGCTCAACTTTTATTCACACTTCACACAAACACGATGCGTTATGCGTTCTACATTGTAGCATTTTTTGTGTTTATGTGTTTCATTGTGTTGTTGCATTTTTGCTTCTTTAACATTATTGTTTTCTAGTATTGTTGTGTTTTCTATTGTATGAAATGTTAGGTTATCTTTCTTAGTGATTTCTTAGATATGCAATTTCTCGTTTGGTGATTTTTTTATTTATGCATTATGGAGCTATTGTTCGAGAAAAGATGCATACAATGTAAGACATTCTCTGGCTTGTTTTCATTTGAACATTTAAAGTTTGTGAAACAAAATTATTTTGTCATCATTGTTTTTGCAAGTCCTCAAGCTTTTGTAACAATTGTTGGGAAAAACAGCATAAGTTCAAAAATTAAGACACAATCACAACACAAGAATATAACGCGAAAACTCCAAAACCGAAGAAAAAACCACGGCCGCTGTCTAAACCGGCAACTAGAGAATTAACACTATGTGAAAATTGTTACAACACATAGACTTCTCTCAGAGAATTAACACTATGTGAAAATTGTTACAACACATAGACTTCTCTCACCCACACCCAACACCCCAGTACAACCACACTCTTACAAAGCAAATATTTAAACTAAGTCAGATACAAGCTTAAAGTGCTACATACTGACTGGTGCTGGTGCATTTGAAAACAAAGGACCAAAACCCAATATATAGCTTTGGCCTTCTCCTTATTCTCCCACACTAAAGGATGTGGGACTTGCAATCAACCCCAACAATCTCCACCTTGATTGTAAGAGTAACAGCTTCCGCTTCCATTGTCTTGCCGACAATCATACTCCACCATAAAAAGTAGACTTCACTTGGAACTAAACCATCCCAAGATTTTTCTCCACTTGGAACTAAACCATTCCAAGAATTTTCTCCACTTGGAACTAAACCATTCCAAGAATTTTCTCATGCCGAAACCTCGCAGAAATTTATGGTGCAACTCCCATGTTGGCTTCTAGGAAGTTCTTCAGCCATCGACACATCACCACACACCTTGCATCAATGCCAACCAATGCCCGTGTGTTGTTCTGAATCCGCTAGCAATAACTTGTCCTTTTTCATGGTATAACAGAAATACCATAAGGACACCATCATCTCCCAAAACAAGGGAGACCTTGCCATCACTTGTCTCAGAGTCTTTTTCCAGATACTGCTCCACCTGGACAATATGCCTTGTGTAATCCTGATTGTATAAGCACATCCTTGACTTGTACTTTCCACAAGTCAAAGTTGATTCTTTCATCAAACTTCTCTATGTCAAACTTCATAACGCTTGAATAAGACATAGCAGCTGCACGCAGACTGTAAACTGTGCACCATGTAAGTTCCCAGGAAAGAGAGGTGGGTCACAACAGACACGCTTAAATACCAAGTCTTTCCTTAGCCAGAACCTCCCTAAACAACACTTTCACAGTATCACCTTTCCCTTAACAATACCAAGGATAATTCTTTTCTGATGTGGAAGATCAGACAAAGCTGCAACCACAGAGCATATTAAGAAAAATTATCCCACCGAACCTCCGAACCTGGCTCTTGATACTAGTTGTTGGGAAAAACAGCATAAGTTCAAAAATTAAGACACAATCACAACACAAGAATATAACGTGGAAACTCCAAAACAGGAGAAAAAACCACGGCCGCTGCCTAAACCGGCAACCAGAGAATTAACACTATGTGAAAATTATTACAACACATAGACTTCTCTCAGGGAATTAACACTATGTGAAAATTGTTACAACACATAAACTTCTCTCACCCACACCCAACACCTCAGTACAACCACACTCTTACAAAGCAAATATTTAAACTAAGTCAGATACAAGCTTAAAATGCTACATACTGACTGGTGCTGGTGCATTTGAAAACAAAGGACCAAAACCCAATATATAGCTTTGGCCTTCTCCTTATTCTCCCACACTAAAGGATGTGTGACTTGCAATCAACCCCAACAACAATAACAAGTTCAATGAACTTGTTTCCAGACTAAAAACAAAATTTTAAAAAATTCATGCATTACAAACTTATTTTAATTTTATTAATATTTCATAACTGATATTTTATAAATAAGTTAATTAAAATAATTAATCTTTTAAAATATATCAATAATAAACAAAAGCTCCATATTAAAATTTTTTAATATACTTATATGCATTATAAAAGCATTTTAACACTTTTATAATGAAATTAGATATCCTAAAATATTCTTAATATATTCAAGATATTTATTTAAAAAATAAATAATCAAAACAAAAAATAGTTAATAGCAACTAAATGTAATTATATGTATATTTAACATTAATTAAATAGACACGAAAATATCATATTAATTACTAATGCATATATATACGTAAAAAAATTTAAAGTATTATTCTTTCAAATAATTTCACTAAAGTACAATTATTTTTGGAAAAACAAGTAAAATACTAATATATATAATTTAAATTATTCATTAAATTAATTATGTATAAACACACATATAAAAAAACTTAATCACTAAATTTATAACAAATGCATATAAAAAAAACTAATCACAAAATTTATTAACATATATTTTAAAATATCATTAATATTAAATTAATTCTTTAAAATTTTATTTAATAAATAAAATAATCTATCATAAATTTTAGAATATTACAGAAAAAAAAGAATGAGAGGTATGCTCCTCATAAAAAAGATACAATTAAAATTTTTGTAAGAGATATGTTACCCATTGGACTCATCAGGCCAAGTGTCAGTCCCTAAGCTAGTCTTTTAATTATAGTTAAGAAAAATTATGGTAGTTGGAGTTTTTGCACTGATTAAACAATATCACCACTCCAAATTAATTCCAAATTCATGTTATTGATGAATTATAGGGAGCTATTAGCTTTGACTCATCATTTCAGCCCATGGCATTGTTATGCCTCTAACATTTAGTAGGACAGAAGTTATAGGAGACAAGAGGGGAACATAAGAGCTAGGGTAGGTTGGATGAAAAGTAAAGAAGACAAAAATTGAGTTAAATAGTGGGCCTACAAATTGAGAATCAGTATTTTTTTGAGAAATCTTGTTTCTTTGTGATTTAATTTTCATGTGGTTTTTCCACCAACTATTGTGTAATTCCTAGACTTTTCTTCTTTTATTTGTTAATTTAAAAAAGAATTGTCGTTTCTCTTTAATTTATGTATGTGTATAAAAATAATTTCATAAATAATTTCCAAGAATTTATAACTGTATCTATATAATATAGACAATATTGAATATTCATTTTGCCATTATTTTTAAGTCTATATACCATACAAGAGAGTTACTATTGTGAGATAATACAATAAAAACAGTACCATTTGTTAGTTAGTTAGCTTAATATAAAAAGTCAAGTTAGTTACAAGTTGTTAGGGCATATACAAAAAGGCTAATATGTACTGATATAATTACAAGGGTATGAAGTAAGACTTTCATTCTTCTCTTCTCTCTCATTCTCTAAAACACAAGTTCTAACAAATTTGGTATCAAGAGCCAACGTTCTTTTATACCTGTGGCTCATTACGTTGAAGTGCTAATCATCAAACAAGGAAGGCTGATAATGGCAGGATCAAGCAATCTTCTGGGCAATTTTCCAGTTCTTGATGGAAAAAACTGGGATCGATGGTGTGTGCAGATGAAGGTGATTTTCGGCTATCAGGAAGTCACAGAGGTTGTAATGGCTGGATTTGAGGATCTTGGAGAGAATCCAAGTGATGCTCAACGTGCTACACACAAGGAGGCCACGAAGAAAGACTACAAGGCATTGTTCTTGCTGTTGAAGAATCCAAAGACTTGGATAAAATGAAATTTGAGGAGCTGCAGAGCTCTCTTGAAGCACATGATCAGAGGCTGACAGAGAGAACAAACGATCATGCACAAGAACAAGCTCTGCAAGTGCAGACTGGGAAGAAAACTGGGAAGAAGTACAATCCGAAGGGAGTAAAGGGAAAATTCCATGAAAATGAGAATAACAATCAAGGATCCCAGAACGATGATGAGAGGAAGAATTCAAATGGTCCATTTAAGAATGCTGATTTGACATCAAGCTGTGATAATGACCATTTTCTCCCATAAGCCAATGCAACAACCACTCTGATAGCATTTTATCCAAGTCTTTGGATTCTTCAATAGCAACAACAATGTGATCAAATTTGGGGCTTAGGGTTCGAAGTACTTTCTCTATGATCTGCACTGTGGTGATCTCATCACCATAACCCTTCATCAAGTTCGTGATTGTTTGCACTCTGGTGAGATACACAGAGATGGATTCTTGAGGATCCATCGACATCAACTTGTATTGCCGGCGCAGAGTTTGAAGCTTCACCTTCTGCACCCTTGTCCCACCAGTGTAACTTGCAACCAGAATGTCCCAGGCTTCTTTTGAGGTTGTGATGTGGTGTCTAAGTCTCTTATTAATCCTTGTTTAGCCCATTCCGAATTGTGGTGCTCCTCCGGTTTCTCCCCAACAGTTACAACTTCAAAGGAATTTTATTTATCATAAAATTAATACACCAGATAGGACATTTAAGTAATGGGTACCACATCAAGAATTAGCTTCAAAATAATCAAACAACAAAATACAACTCAAATCCAAGTAGATGTATGAAAATTACAATCTTAATGATTTAAAAACTTCTTTTTACATGGGTCTTCCATAGTTTCATTGTTCTTCATTTGTACACGTGTTGCTCTCCATTTCTACAAAGCTTTTGGTTATCTTGGCCATGGGAATAATGTATGTATTATTTCTTCATTAATAACCTGATTGATATGGGAATAAAGAATTTATTGAAAATGTGTAACCAATCAGTAAATTCAACAAAAGGGGTATCTAAACTTATTAAATATTAAATCTTCCAACAATGAATTATCAATCATAGAAGAAAACACATTGAATTGAAGGAGGTATCAATAAAACTGGTAAAATGCACAACTTGAATAGAAGTTATGAAATAGGAACAAACTTGAAGTGGATTTCTTCATGATTAAAAGTCATTGTTTGTTTGGAACCAACTTGATTTTTTTTTTTTTTTTTTGGATAAATAATATTGAGAACTTGTTCCATAACAACAATAAGACCGTTGGAAATGATGATAATATTAATAAAAGATTGTTGGAAATGATAATGATATTAATGAGAATTAGTTGGTGTGAATTGAAAAAGTAAGGAAATTCTACACAAGAGGGATGACACACTAGTAGTGTTTATAATGTAGAGGTATATATGAAAATTGGAGTGTGCTGCAAGGGGTATCCTAATTTTGTGAAAGGGTGAGAACACACTCAAATAGACCACCACACGTGCGCGTCGCCACCGTCCGTCGATTCGGGCTTAGGCTTGGGCTAAGTGGTGTATCATTTTTTAGTATCCGTAAAAATTAACACAAATTATTTTTAATAAATGTTGGTGTTTTTCTCTCTTTCATACGTTGTACACATGTCTGTCATCCATCGAGTCAGCATTCAACATCTGATTTGGTCAATTCCTTCCTGAATTTGCACATCAGTTTTCCCTGGTCAAAACCTAGGTTTTTTCGCATTTCAGTTTTTGGTAGTTTCACACATCAGATTGTTGTCGGTTAAAACCTAGAAAATTTTGAAGTGTCATTTTTTGTGGATCCATTTTGATGGATCATGAAGTTTTCTCTCCTTTTGTTGCTAAGTTCCTTTATAAGTAGAGAATTATATTCAGTTAGAAAAACACACCAAAAGTTCTCTGAAAATCCGAGATTTTTCTCTACTTCTTCCTTTTTGATTCGTCTTCCTTTCTTTCTTTCGAGTGGTCATTATTATCATATTACGAGTGACAGTTATTAAATGTCATATTGAGGGTGTAATTGTAGAGCAGTTTTCTACGGTGCAATAAAACTCGAATACAATGTTTTGGGCTATTTAAATTTGGGGACTTTGTGGTTGATAGTCTATCTTGCATAATTTAGGTAGTTCCACGAAATGTCTTAAAGAGAGCGACCTTGTCCGAGACTCAGCCTAGTAATATCTTCAGTGGCATAAATTGATTTTGAAACAGTTTTCAAAACTCAAAAACAACAATTTTAAGACGTTTCTTTCTACCATGTCTACCAATGAAATTACTAGCACAAATTCTTATGTTTCTGATTTCAACAAATCGTTTCAGTTTGAGGGATGTCACTTTAAACGATGATAACAAAATATGTTTTTTTTTCTTAACCATGAAAACGTTTGTCAATGTTCTAAAGGATAACATTCATGTTGTTCTATAAACAAGTGAACAAATAGAAAAGGATGAGAAAACTGTTGAATTAACCCAATGGGAACATAATGAGTACTTATATAAGAATTAAATTTTGAATGGACTTGTTGATGATTTGTATGACTACTACATAGTAATACTAATAAACAGGTTTTGGATGCTCTAAAGAAGAAATATGCTATTGGGGAGGTTGGAGTTAACAAGTATGTTGTTAGTCGTTACCTCAAATATCAGGTGAAAGATAACATATCAATGGAAGCTTAGTCCCATGAAATCCAGAAAATATCTCATGAGATTGTCTCTGAAGGTATGTTCCTAAACGAACAGTTTCAAATTGCTATTATTATTGACACACTACTCCCTACTTGGAAATATTTTAAAAATTCTCTCAAGCATAAAACAAAACAATTCTCTCAGGAAAGTCTGATAACCCGCCTCAGAGTTAAGGAAGAATCCTGTAAGCAATACCATAAAGATGAAGTTCTTCTTGTTACAAATAAGAACGAGAAGAAATTCATCAGAGTGATTCTGAAGCCAATCGACAAACAAGTACGATTCTAGATTATTTAATGAGTTTTATAAATTGTAATGAATTATACATGAAACTACTGCACCATATTCGTCTAAAATAAATAAATAAAACTGAAAGAAAAAATATAACTTTTACTAAACTAGTTGTTGCTATTATGCTTAACTCTTGTGCAACATCTCACTGGTGGGAAAAAATTATATTGATTGTTTGTTATGTGTTGAATAGAGTTCCTAAATCTAAAAACAAAATATCTCCTTATTATTGAATAAAAGACAATCAAACTTATCTTATTTTCGAACTTTGGGATGTCTGGCTTATGTTAGAATTCTCGATCCCAAACGAAATAAAATCTCCAATAGAGCCTATGAATGTGTATTCATTGGGTACGCAATAACTAAAAAAATGTATATGTTTTATGACCTAAATATGAAATTGATCATAGAGTGAAATGATGTTGACCTATATCAAAATGAATCCCTTTTAAAATTGAGAAATAGTGGGGGTAGCGAACGAAGTTACGTTCCTATGACAAGGAGCACTGAAATCAATAAACAAGGTGAAGCAGAAACTCGAAGATGTAAGAAAGTCAAAGTTGAAATGAGTATGGACCCGATTATACGACCTATACATTTGAAGAGGATCTTGCAAATCATCAAGAAACTTTGTCATCTTTGGATGCAGATTTATGGCAAGAAGCTAAGAATAATGAGGTGGATTCTCTAAAGTCTAAAATCACATGGAATTTAGTATACTTCTCTCTTGGTTGCAAATAGATAGGTTGTAAATGGATTTTGAAAAAGAAACTAAAACCTGATGAAACTGTTGATAAGTACAAGGCTCGCCTTGTAGCCAAATATTTTAGACAAAGAGAAAATATAGATTTCTTCGGCACTTTCTCACTGGCCTGTAGAATAACATCCATTAGGGTATTCATTTCACTAGCAGTTATTGAAAACTTGGTGATACACCAAATGAATATCAAAATAGCTTTTTTAAATGGTGACCTAGAAGAAGAAATCTATTTGGAACAATCTGTAATTTTTGTGTGATTCCTAGACAAGAAAATAAGATCTATAAGTTAGATAAATTGGTGTAGGTGTTAGATAAACTGAATATGTGGGTATCATTTGCAACTTCAAGTATGCCACTGCTTGTACTAAACATGACATTGTCTACGTCATTGGACTATTGTGCAGGTTTACCAGAAGACTTAGTATAGAGCATTGGCATACTATCGAATGAGTCATGATATACCTAAAAAGGACAATGAGGCTCGGATTACATGATCAAAGATTTCATGTCGTACTTGAAGGATACGGTGATGTTGATTGGAACACCTTATCAAATGACTCCAAAGCAACCAATTGCTATATTTTTAGTATAGTCGGTGGTGTTGTATCTTAGAAATTGAAGAAATGGATGATAGTGGCTCAATCCACTATGGAGTATGAAATGATAGCATTAGCTACTGCTAGTGAAAATCGAGTTGGTTGAGATGCTTGCTAGCTGAAATTTCTTTATGGGAAAAACATATGTTTGTTGTGTTGATCCAATCCGATAGTACCGCTGTTATTAAAAATATTGAGAATCATTATTACAATAGTAAGAGACGACAAATACTTCGTAAGCACCAAACAGTTAAAGAGTTACTTTCTAATTGAGTTGTTATAGTGGATTATGTATACACTAATGAGAGTTTAGTGGATTCTTAGATGAAAGGATTAGCTAGAGATAAAGTCCTAAATACATCCAAAAGGATGAGACTATTGCCTATAGGTCAAAATGAGTCACTCGTGATTGTAACCCAACCTAAAATATTGGAGATCTCAAGTATTAGGTTCAATGAGTAATAACAAGTCAAAGTGACATGAAATGAACATGTTATTTTAACTCAAAGACGCATGATATCCCAAAGCGACGAAATAATTAAGTAATAGAAACTCTTAATGAGACATATACTCTATGTGAAGTGGAGTATCAAACTACAATAGTACTCTTGATAGACTCACTTGTGTGAATATGGAAGTGGGGACTCTTCCTATTGAATTTCGAGGTAGAATTCTTAGAGCATTCACTATACAAGAATAAACGTGCAAGACCATTAAAACACGAGCTTTTGAGAATACACCATATGAAAAGGTTGTGTGAATGTTTGACGTTGGAGTTAGAGTTCAAGACTACGACTCACTTTTTTTGAATTTGAATCTTACTTGTTGTGCAAAGGTTCAGGTCAGAAGACATATGTTTATTCACGATCTTATAAAAGCGTTTGACGTTATTTCATAAACTTTTTTTTTTTAAATTCAAGTATCGAATTGTTGGAAATGTAATGATATTAATAAGAGATTGTTGGAAATGAGGATGATATTAATGAGGGCTAGTTAATGTGAATTAAAAAAATAAGAATGTCACACATAGGAGGGATGACACACACTAGTAGTGTTTATAAGGCGGAGATATGACAATTGAGGAGTACCTCAAGAGGTACTCCATTTTTGTGAATGGGTGAGAACACACGCAAAAAGACCACCACACACACGTCGTTGTCGTTCGTCGGTTCGGGTTAAGCCTAGGCTTAGGCTTGGTCTAAAAGGTATATTATTTTTTAGTATTCGAAAAAATTAATTTTTTTTTAATAAATGCATGCATTTTTCTTCATTCATACGTTGTACATGTGTATGCCCTTAACCGAGTCAACATTCAACATTTGATCTGATCAATTCGCACATCAGTTTGCCTAGATTAAAACATAGCTTCTTTTGCATTTTAGTTTTTGGTGGATTCGAGGATCATGTTTTTTCCCAGTCAAAACCTTGAAAATATCGACGTATAATTTTCTGTGGATCCAGTTTGATGGATTTCAGAGTTTTCTCTCCTTTTGTTGCTGAATTCCTTTATAAATAGAGAACTCCACTCAATCAGAAAAATACACCAAAAGTTCTTCGAAAATTTTAGACTTTTCTCTACTTCTCGCTTTCTGCATTGTTGTTTTAGTGATGTTTAGTTTCAAGCCATGTAAAGTTAGATGATCGAAAGAAATCTTGCATACAATTTGTTAGTTTTATATTAATTAGTTTTATTAGACCTTTATTATGGGTTCTAATAGCTATATCTTTGTTGAACATTTTATATTTTTTGTTCTTTTCACGGATACTATTATAAATAGGTTTTAAGTCAAAATTCAAAAATTCCAACAACAAAAAAAGTAGACTTTCATCTATCTTTCTTCTCTCGTTCTGGACTTTCTTTTTCTTTCCTTTCATTCGATCAACTTTTGAATGGGAAGTTCTGATGAAAATTCATCTCCAACCACTACAACTATTTCTCAAGATGAATCAAGAAAACTATCATCGACGGATTACCTTCACCCTAGAAAAAATCGAAGCGCATTGCTCATAAATCAGACTTCGAATTTTACAACAAGAACGACAGATTTTTGGTCCTTTTGTTTATGCCAAGGTTCTAATTAACTCTTCCAATAATGGTAATTCTAATGCTAATCCTAGAAATGGTCTAGGCTGCAGATTAGAGTAGAGGTGGAGGTCTTCACCGACAATGTCCTTTTTAAAATAGGCATGGAGACACTGTTGAAACATGGTTTTCTGCCGGATATTCTCCTAGATACAAGAACAATAAATCTATTAATTCCTCAATTAATGATGATGATTCTAGGACTAATCCCAATTATAATAGTTCTTCTAAATCCAATACATCTGATGGTAATATTTCTCAATTTCCAATTGATCAAATTAATCAAATCAAACATTTACTTCAACAATTTGTTTCCTCTTCTAGAAATTAATCTCAACTATAAATCAGATTTTTCAAATTGCTGGAGTTTCCTCTAATTAACAAATATTTTTTTTACGTAATATCTCTCCAAACTATTGGATTCTTGATTCCGGTGCTAGTGGCCATATCTCTTGTAACTCCAATTTTTTCTTATTACTTTTCATGAAATTAAACTATTTCATATTACATTGTCAAATGGATATACTGTTTTGACTACTCACTCAAGAATTGTATAGTTTACAAATGCATTTATACTATTCAATGTTTTAAACATTCCCGATTTTACCTTTATCAGAAATTAATTACTTCTTTGAATTGTAAATTAACTTTTATTTACTCTCTATGTGACATTTAGGACACTACATCCAAAATGGTTGGTCATGCTAAGCTTTTGAATGGTTAATATCATCTGCACCAACCTATTAATAATTTCAAACATTTTGTGTTGTATTCTTTAAATTCTAAATTTCATATGCTTCTTTTGATCTCTAGTATCTTGGATTAGGACACTTTTTTAATAATGTTCTTACTCATATTTATAAACATTTTTCATATGTGAATTTCGATTCCCATAAAATTTGTGATTCTTTTTATCTTGCCAAACAATCAAAATTATCCTTTCATGCTAATAATATTATTTTTGATAACGCTTTTGGTTTAATTCATATGGATATTTGGGGACCTTTGTCTCATTTGTCTATTCATGGTCATAAATATTTTATAACTATTGTTGATGATTGTACTAAAAATATTTGGATTTATCTTATGAAAATTATATTTGAATTTCAAAAGTTAATGCATAATTTTTTTGTTTTAATTAAAAATCAATTTCACAAAGTTATTTGCACTAATAATGGTGTTGAATTTTTATATCTTGAATTTTATGCAAAATTTGAAATTTTACACCAAACATCTTGTGTTGAAACTCCACAAAAAAAACTTTGTTATGGAAATAAATTACAAACATATTTTAAATGTTACTAAATGATTGCCTTTTCATGCTAATCTTCCAAAACTATTTTAGTCTTTTGTTGTCAAACATGTCATTTATCTCATTAATAGATTACCATCAACACCCATTGATAATCATAGGCCTTATGAGTTGTTATTTAAAAATCTCCCTGATCTTAATGAATCCAAAGTATTTGGATCTCTTTGTTTTATTTGTACTTTGAACAACATGAGATGAAATTAGATCCTAGATTTAACAAATGTCTATTTCTTGGATATAAATTTGGCACTAAATGCTTGATTTGTTATGGCTTACATACTATGGTATGGAAATTCTAGTTTCTAGACATATTATTTTTCATGAAAATGTTTTCCCATACTTATCTATCAATGATTCTTCTAAAACTGATTTGTACTCAAGCGGTAATTTGAGCACTTTTAATTTCCTTCTTAAACCTATACAACTAGATTTTGCCAATAGTAAAATAAGTCATCCTAATTTGAATGATATTAATGTCATGTCTATTGTGATGAAAGTAATTATATACATGAAAAACCTTTTATACAACCTAGAATTCGTGAATCAACAGGCCAAGAAATCCTCCTATTTATCTCAGGACTTTCAATGGAATCTTTTAAACATTCCAGGTACTGCTTCTAACATTGCAGTTGATTTTGTTTTATATCATTTATCTTCAATTTTTTCTTACAAATCATTTACTTCTACTCATTTAAAATACATTCATGTCATGATTAGTGTTATTGAACCCTAAACTTATCATGAAGCTTTTAAATCTAACGATTGAGTCATTGTTATGCAAAATGAAATTACAACTTTAGAATCTAATAACATTTGGGAATTAGTTGTTTTGTCTAAAGATAAATATATAGGATGTAGGTGGGTATATAAGATTAAACATATAGTTGATGGTACTATTGAAAGGCACAAGGATAGACTTGTGGCCAAGGGTTTCACTCAATTGAAATGTGTTGATTTTCTAGACACTTTTTCTCATGTGGTCAAATTAGCTACGGTTAGATTACTTCTTGCTTTGGATGCCACTAATAATTGATTTTTAAAGCAGTAATATGTTAGTAACACTTTTTTTCACGGTGACCTTCATGAGGAAGTTTATATGAAACTTCCTCTTGTTCATCTGAGTCATAATAATAATAAGGTTTGTCGTATAAATTTTTTTTTTGTATAGTTTATTACGAGCGAGTCGACAATGGTTTACCAAACTATCTTTGTTCTTGATATCATTTGGTTTCTAACATGATCATTCTTTGTTCATTCTCAAGAAGTTAAATTCTTTTATTGTTTGGTTGGTTTACATAGATGATATTATTATTGCAGGTAATTTTAAATTGGAGATCAATGTAATTAAAACCTTTTTAAATTCTTCTATTCAGATTAGATATCTTGGGAAGTTAAAGTTCTTTCTTAGATTGGAAATATCTCGTTCAAGGGAGGTTATTCACATATGTCAACGTAAATATACTCTTGATATCTTGTCAGATGTTGGATTATTATGTGCCAAACCTTGCAATACATTTATGATTAAGGACTGCAAATTTATATACAACTCAAAGGCACAACCTCATGACCCAACCTATTTTAGAAGAATTATTGGGAGTTTTATCTACTTGACCAACACACAATTTGATATCACTTTCTCCGTGCAGCAGCTTAGGCAATTTATTCAATCACCGACTAAAGACCATTACATGGCAGTCATGAGGATCATCAAATACATAAGAATTGCATCAGCCCAACGACTGTTATACTTGTTAGAGTCCAAAATTCAACTTTGAGAGTTTAACGATTTTGATTGGGCAACCTGCCCATAAACAAGAAGGTATGTAACTGGAGGTCTAAAAAACAAAACATTGTATCTTGTTCATCTTAAAAAACTGAGTATAACGCATTAACATCAACAAACTTGTGAAATTCAACGGATAACATTTCTTTTGCAAGAATTAAACACGGATTTTTCTTCCCTACAACTATTTATTGCAATAACCAATCAATCATGAACATTGCATCAAATCCAACATTCCATGAGAGAACGAAACTTATAGAAATTGATTGTCACATTGTTAGCGACAAACTGCAAACTAGATTGTTCAAACTATTGGCCATTTGTTCTCCCTCTTTAAGATATGTTAGTTTTATATTAGTTAGTTCTATTAGACCTTTATTATTTGGTGGTTATAGCTGATTTAGAGGGTATGTTAGTTTATATTAGTTATTTCTTCAAGCTTTTTTATTCTTTTCTTGTAAAGTGTTACTATTATAAATAGGTTCATGGTGCATTCATTCAATAAAATATGTATTCATTCAATAAAATAATATGCACTGTAACTCTAATTAATATTATTAAAGTTTAATTATTATGTCTTATTATATAGGTTACAAATTTTTAATTCATCAAATATTATTAACGAAGTACAAGAATAATATGTAGCAAAACCTTTTAATTCATATCATCGCAACAATACTTATAATTTTTGGATAAATTTTGTCTCCATAATTCTATTTCTTCGAA
>JBBPBR010000006.1:4791945-4807156 GCA_037974775.1 Cicer pinnatifidum | reverse complement strand
TAACAATCAAGTAGTATTTTTTTTAAACAAAAAATTTAACTATCACGAAGTTATTTGCTATGATAAAACTAAAACACAAAAATTATCATATAATTGCAATACCTTATCATGTGCTTAAACTCTACCATATCATCTTATATCTCTTTTCATTTCATATTTTTTTTGCACAAAACACAATAAAAAAGCTTTATTTACACAATTCCTAATATATATATGCTTCAATTAAATTAAAAGTGATTCTCACCAAAAAGCGGGTTGAATAGTAACCCTTTTTAAAATTTAGTTCCTACACTAAGATTGTCCTCTCAAGTTATCTTTGGAGTGATGATGGTTAGATAAAAAATAATCCTCCTCTTATTGAGGATGATCTAAATAAGAACAATAAGAGTTTGTAATATGTATAATAAGTGTGCTAATGGTGTGAGTAAAACAAATATAAAAAGAGTAGAATTTAAGAAGATTCACACACAAAATTTATACTGGTTCACCTAATATAAGCTACTCCAGTCCTCACAGCTTTGTGAAATTTTCAAGAGTGCTCAAAAACCCATCCTCTGATCTACACATTTTCAACTATGTATTTTCTTAGTCTCACTAGGAAATAGTCTCTATTTTAGCTGAATCACGAAAATAGTCTCTCATTTTATTTCTTCCCAATTTTGATCCCCACACAGAATTTTGATTCAAAACTTGATGAAGTGTCATTTTTTTAAGCCATGCCACACCATTAATGATCATAGATCTTAGGTACAAACACAACGATATCTGGAAGCATGGTGTTGCTTAAATAAGCGCAAAAAACAAATGAGATTTCATCAAGTTTTGGACCAAAATTCTATTTGCGGACCAAAATTGGGGTGAAATAAAATGAGGGGACTGTTTTCGTGATTCAGCTAAAATAGGAGGACCAAAATTGCAATTAAACCAAAACTAAATCAATCCAATTAAAAACTCTAAACTAATTCAAAACACTTGAAACAAATCAAATTGCATATATAAATTTTGATATTTATTTATTGGTTATTTGAATGAAATATTGTATTAATATATTATTTGTTGGTTTTTACTTTTTAATAATATTTATTGATTTAATTTTTTTTACTATTTGATATGTTTAAACATAATTAATCATTATTATTTCGTAATATATATTTTTTATATATTATATCTTAAATCTTACACTAAATCTATTAATTTATCATGATATTATAATATATATTAGTATGAATATTTTTTTATGATCAAATCAAATTGATTTGAATTTTTAAATGTCATCCAAAATAAACATAAATAAGTGATTTTAATCTTTGAATCATTTGATTTTTTTTTTCAAAATTGATCTTAACCTAATTACACAACTCCTCCTACGAACATATAACTTTTATATGTTGGAAAACCCTATAACGTTGTGCTCAACAATCCATGCCAATTACATGATGAATAACCAAAGGCGGAAGCGTACCTGTGGAAATTGCCATTGATGAAATCCTGGGATGATGATGATAGAGCCAATGGGTTGGGTGATCTTCCTCAGCAAAACACCTTGAAGACATTGCTCTCTTGATGGGGATAGAGAGAACCAGAGAGTTTTCTCCTTTTGGTTTGTGAAACTGAATAGTCTTATTGTGTTTGCCTTGGGGACCATTATCCCTATAACTATTATTAGTTATATCCCAAATTGCAGTATTTCCAATTTAGCCCCTCATTAAATTAGAATCTGCCTGGTATCTACACTATTAATTTTCATAACTATTATGCTCTTTAGCCATAAACTATTATATATTATTTGACCTCTAGTTTATTGGCTAATTATATAATGACCCTAACACACTTTATTAATTAATTACATATGTGACCTATAAATCTTACAATCTCCCACTGGTCACACATGTATCCTTAAGAGTGTGTTAGACTTTACGACGTCAAAAAATGTCATTATAATTACCTTGAGTATAATCCAAATTGTCCCGTTCATTAATCATATCAGCACATGGAACCAAAGAGGCTTTCGTCATAATAAGCATAATTAAACCCATCAATGATCACCCGTACTGACACAACTAAATGACATAGACCCATTATGAAAATTGTAGCATGAAAATTACATGAAGTTGGTCAATGCATGTCAATTTTCAACTGGTCCTACTTTACCGAATGAGATCATAACATAACTTAAATGTACAAAGTAACCAAAACTGAATACTTTAAACTTTATTTCTGATCAGAAAGTCCAAATACAATGTATTTGTACTTTACAATTAAACATAGAACATGAACTACATAATGGACGAAACTCCCACTAAAATCAAGATTCCTCAAACTGTAGCACACCCATGTGAGTAGTATGCTCATGAAAGACCTTGGGTGGTAGACCTTTAGTGAGTGGATCCGCAATCATGGAGTTTGTCCTTAAGTGTTCTATGGATATCTGTCCACTTTGTACCTTCTCTTTAACAACTAGGAACTTAATGTCAATGTGCTTTGACTTGGTTGAGCTCCTATTATAGTTAGAATACAATACTGCTGATCTATTGTCACAATACAACTTGAGTGGTCTTTCAATCCCTTCAACTATTTGCAGCCTCGTGACAAAATTTCTCAGCCAAATGCCCTGGTCAGATGCCTCATGAATTGCTACGAATTTTGCTGCCATGGTTGATGAAGCAATAAGACCTTGCTTGGCACTATGCCAAGAAACTGCTCCACCAGCTAACAGAAAGACATAGCCTGAAGTTGATCTTAAGCTGTCTTGGCATCCCGCAAAATCTGAGTCAGAGTACCCAGTGATCTCTAACTGGTCTGACCTCCTATATGTGAGCATGTAGTTTCTTGTTCTCTTCAAATATCTCATGACCCTCTTGGCTGCTTTCCAATGGTCAAGACCTGGATTGCTTAAATATCTGCCTATAATCCCTACTATGAATGCTATGTCTGGACGCGTACATACTTGGGCATACATAAGACTCCCTACAGCTGAAGCATAAGGGATCTTTTGCATTTCTTGAATTTCCAAACTTCCCTTAGAGCACTGTTTTAGACTAAACTTGTCTCCCTTAGCAACTGGGGTGTCCCCTGGTTTGCAATCCTATAACCCAAACCTTTTGAGAACCTTATTGATATAGCTCTTTTGTGACAATCCAAGAATACCTCGAGATCTGTCTCGGTGTATCTGAATTCCTAATACAAAAGAGGCGTCACCAAAATCTTTCATCTCAAAATGCTTTGATAGAAATTTCTTAGTTTCGTGCAACATGCCTATATCGTTAGTGGCAAGCAGTATGTCATCAACATACAAGACCAGGATGCTCCCACTAAACTTATGATACACACAATCATCAATTGTATTCATCTCAAAACCAAATGAGAGAATTACTTGATGAAATTTATGGTACCATTGACGAGAAGCTTGTTTTAGCCCATAAATGGATTTTCTTAGTTTGCACACCATATTCTTTGGGTCTCCCAACACAAAGTTTTCTGGCTGCACTATATAGATCGTCTCATCAATGTCGCCATTGAGAAAAGTTGTTTTTACATCCATTTGATGAAGCTCCAAATTAAAGTGAGCAACAAGAGCCATGATTATTCTTAAAGAGTCCTTTGATGAAACCGGAGAGAAAGTCTCTTTATAATCAATCCCTTCCTTTTGAGTATAACCCTTAGCTACAAGACGTGCCTTATATCTCTCCACATTACCATTGGAATCCCGCTTGGTTTTAAAAATCCATTTGCAACCAATGGGTTTCACTCCTTCAGGTAATGGGATAAGTTCCCAAACTGAATTGTCTTGCATAGACTTATACTCCTCATTCATTGCTTCGATCCACTTATCTGAACGAGAATCTTGCATGGCTTGATGAAAGTTGACCGGGTCGTCTTCCGTCATGCCAACATTTTCCTCTACCTCATTGATAAATACTACATAATCATTCGAAATAGCATTTTTCCTTTCTCTAGTGGATCTCCGCAATGGAGCTGGCTCTTGAGGCACTTGTTCTTGAGGATCTTGAATTTGATCTGGATTTTGTTCTTCCTGAACAACCAGATCATCTTGAGTTTGTTCAATAATGGGAAAGTCAATTGGTGGAAGAATCAGTTTTGGAATTGTTACCGATTCTTCCTCAAAGACAAAATCTTTAACCTTAATCTTCCCCCCAAACTCAATATCCTCAAAGAACGTTGTCATTCCCGTCTCAAAAATTGTTCTCAAATTAGGATCATAAAATTTATAGCCCCTTGATTTTTCTGAGTACCCTATGAAGTAGCTGCTAATTGTTCGGGGTTCAAATTTCTTTTCATTCAGCCTATAAGGCCTTGCCTCAGCTGGGCATCCCCAAACACGAAGGTGCTTCAGACTAGGCTTAAGCCCAATCCAAAGCTCATAAGGTGTTTTAGCCGCTGCCTTAGTTGGTACTCTATTAAGAATGTATGCTGCTGTTTTTAATGCCTCTCCCCAGAGTGACTCTGGCAAGGTGGAATGACAATTCATACTCCTTACCATATCCTTAAGAGTCCTGTTTCGTCTTTCAGCTACACCATTCATGCTGGGTGACCCCGACATAGTGTATTGTGGGACGATTCCATATTCCTCTAGGTATTTGGAAAATGGTCCCAGACGTTGTTCACCTGAACCGTCATATCTGCCGTAGTATTCACCACCACGATCAGATTTGACCTTTTTAATTCTTTTATTAAGTTGATTCTCAACTTCTGCCTTAAAGGATTTGAACACGTCTATTGATTGGGACTTTTCGTGAATTAGGTAAAGGTAGGCATATCTAGAATAATCGTCTATGAATGATATAAAATACTGTTGACCATTCCAAGAAGGAGTTGGAAATGGCCCACAGATGTCCGTATGTATCAATTCTAAGACGTCTGTAGCTCTATATGCGCCTAATTTCTTATTTTTAGTATGTTTTCCTTTAATGCATGCTACACAAACGTTATAGTCTGTGAAGTCAATGGAATCTAAAATTCCATCTGACACAAGTCGTTCAACTCTGTTTCTAGCGATGTGACCTAGACGCTTGTGCCAAAGCACTCCTGAATTGAAATTGTCAATTTTTCGCTTAGTACCACGTGATTCCACACTCAAGGTTTCATTATAGTTAGCCACAGTTTTCAACAAATAAAGATTATCATAACCAGAAAGTAAACTAGTTCCAACAACATTCGAATTTAAAGACAAAGTAAATTCTTTATTCCCGAATGAACAATAATATCCTAATTTGTCCAAATAAGAAATAGAGACCAAATTCCGTCTAAAAGACGGTACAACAAAAGTGTCTTCTAAATCCAAATAATGGTCGGGACTTAATAATAATCTAAATTTTCCTATGGCTTCAACTTCTACCTTCTTCCCATCTCCTACATAGATGCATCTTTCAGTATCACTAGGCTTTCTGAAGTTCAGGCAACCCTGCATTGAAACACTGATGTTAGTAGTTGCACCAGAGTCTAACCACCAAGTGTTTCCAGGTATTGAAGCTAAATTAACCTCAGAACAGACCAAAGACAGAATCATACCTTTCTTAACACGCCAAGCGTGATATTTGGCACAATCCTTCTTCACGTGTCCAGGACTCCTGCAGAAGAAGCAGTTGTTATCCTTAGTCTGCTTCTTTTGTTCTGGACTCTTAGCAGCAGCTTTGTTCTTGGGCTCCTCAATTCTTTTCCTTTTGCCCTTGTCTTTAGAGATGCTAGTAAAGTGAGAACTTTCAGTCATATCTTGCTTCATCCTGTCCTCTTCTTGCACACATAATGAAATGAGCTCATTAAGAGTCCATTTCTCTTTTTGACAATTATAAGTCACCTTAAACTGACTGAATTGCGAAGGAAGAGACATCAATACTAAATGAATGAGTAAGTCATCTGACAACTCAAGCTTTAGTCCTTTAAGCTTAGAAGCAATGTTGGACATCATCATAATGTGCTCTCTTATATTTCCCTTGCCTTGATACTTCATGGAAATTAAATTCTAAAGCAAAGAACTTGTTTCAGCCTTATCACTTTTTTCTAAGCGTTTTTCCATCTCAACAAGGAAATTGTCAGCTGTAACTATCTCATCCGAGACAGCACCTCTAAAGACCTCAAGAATGTCACGCTTTATGATCATAAGACTTATGCGATTTGAGCGATCCCATTTCTCATACTCTAATTTTTCCTCAGAAGAACTAGAGTTCTTAGGAGTAGGGGGTGGATCAATTCTTAATGCAAGGTCTAGATCCATGCAGCCAAGAACAATCAGAATGTTCTCTTTCCATTCCTTAAATTTGTCCCATCAAGGACAGGAATAGAACTCAAATTTGCAGATATGGAAGCAATAGATACTGAAAATTAAATAAAGAACGAAACTTAGAAACTCACATTATAGGAAAATAATTTAGTAAATAAATAAATATATATGTTCAATACAAAAAAAATTTAACCCATCTCAAGATACCCAGTGCACCATTGGTGTCAAGTCTTTGGACAGTAACACCAACTGCTAGTGGTACTCTTGTTGCAACGATCAACTATTGACAATAAGACATGTTAAACAATAAACCTTCCTTTGGGCCGATTTACTGCTCACATGTATACCAAATAATTGTCACACATTTATCATTGCAGGTGTACATGTAATTCTGCCAAATATTAACCTTCCTTTGGGCCGGTCAATACCCGCATGAATAAACATATACACAGCCATTTGACACTCTTCACGAGTAATTTAGACAAGAGAGGTCACTTTGGCGACGTCAAGTTTCAAGTAACTCATTCAAAATGTCAAACTTGACTTGAACATATATTTATTATATCCAAATAAAACAATGTTTTAAAAAAAAATTATTGTTTACTAATATAAACTGTGTTTCATTAATATTTGATAATAATTGTTTTATCAAAAAAAAAAAAATTCTGCAATTCATCTCCAAAGTAAGAATTATCAAGCAGATGATAGCATCACAAAAGAAAATTAAAATGCAAAGTAGACAAAAACAATAATTCTTTTTAATGATAATCCCAATCCAATTGTTCTTCTGGCTTATAACTAACTCCTATTTACCCTAATTTATTATGTTCATCTAACTTAAAAGAGAATGACATAATATATTTTACCATAAAATTAAGAAACATATAGTAGTATTTTATTAAGGGAGCTAACAATAAGTCAATAACATTACATATGAAGGGAACTACCGAATTTATACACATACAACGTGAAATTAATCAGTTTTAAACAAAATTAAGAAAACCCCATCCGTAAAAAAAAAAACAATTAATTAATTCATGTGATTTTGATTTTAATTAAATAACCCCACAAGTCAGAAACTTGGCTTCAAAGATTCACGAAAAAAATTCAAAATCAACACATGTAAGTTACACCAAAGTTTTCATAAATAATAAATAACAAGAAACATCCCTTGCAGTTATTGATCATATATATAGGCATGTTGCACAAAAAAAAAATATAACCGGAAACAAAAAAAAATATGGATTCCATAATATATATATATATATATATATATATATATATATATATCCAAATTCCCAAATTACAAACCCTAATTTTTTTAATCATGTCAAAATTCCCAAATTACAAACCCTAATTTTTCAATCATGTCAAAATTCCCAAATTGAATCCTAAAACAAAGACAATAACCGAATTTCATCATGAATTAAACATGGTAGGCTCTGATACCAATTGTTGGAAAATCCTATAACGTTGTGCTCAACAATCCATGCCAATTACATGATGAATAACCAAAGGCGGAAACGTACCTGTGGGACATTGATGAAATCATGGGATGATGATGATAGAGCCAATGGGTTGGGTGATCTTCCTCAGCAAAACACCCTGAAGACATTGTTCTCTTGATGGAGATAGAGAGAACCAGAGAGTTTTCTCCTTTTGGTTTGTGAAACTGAATAGTCTTATTGTGTTTGCCTTGGAGACCGTAACTACCCCTATAACTATTATTAGTTATATCTCAAATTGCAGTATTTCCAATTCATCCCCTCATTAAATTAGAAACTGTCTGGTATCTACACTATTAATTTTCATGACTATTATGCTCTTTAGCCATAAACTATTATATATTATTTGACCTCTAGTTTATTGGCTAATTATATAATGACCCTAACACACTTTATTAATTAATTACATATGTGACCTATAAATCTTACATTATACTTATTAAATTAAATTGTTATATATACATATAAGCTATATTGAAAAATTAAATAAATAATTAGATAACAATTTAAAAAACAAAAGATATTGAAAAAAGAGATTGATGAGTGTGTACTCTCAGTATAAAACTATTTTACACATTGAATTACAACCATTTATAATATGATATTATTTCAAACGGTTACATTGAATAATAATACAATCAGTGGCGGAGCTTGACTAAATTGTTTGGGGTGGCCGCCATAAAATTACAATATGTATAAAACAAATAATATTATATAGCAAAAAATTAAGTTATAAAAAGCATAATTAACTTGAAATTATCAATACTTGCAGCTAAATTTAAAGAGTTGAATTTTAAAACATGCATCCATTATTTATGTTTCTTTATTATAAATCAGCAAAATTAGCAATTTAGAGAACAAATTTAAGAAACAAAATCAGCAAACAGGCAACCATCATTCTAAATATGTCTTATATCTTGTTCAATAAACATAGCAACAACAATTTAAATTAACCAATTTAGCAACAACAATTTAGTCATCATTCTAAACAAACAGCCAACAATTTAACAAATCATTCTAAAATCAACAAATTAACAATTTAACAATCTAGCCATCATTCTAAATAAGCAGCCAACAATTTAACAAATCATTCTAAAATCAGCAATTTAGCAGTTAAACAATTTAACCATCATTCTAAACAAGCTGCTAACAATTTAGCAAATCATTCTAAAATAAGCAATTTAGCCATTATTCTAATAAGGCAGCCAACAATTTAGGAATTTAACAATTTATCAATCGTTCTAAATAGGCAGCCGACAATTTAGCAAATCATTCTAAAGAGACAACCAACACTTTAGCAAATCAGCAAACACCTTGTATGCAACAACACTTTAGCAATTTAACAAACACCTTGTATGCAACAAAAATCAGCAAATCAGCACAAACATTGTTCAAACTCCTTTTCAAACACCTTGTTAAGCAAATCAGGAAAATCAGCAAATCAACAAATTCCAAACGTTTGGAGTTTTGACTACGAACGGCCGAGGTGAGCTGAAGCGAGGCGAGACGAGTCCGAGGCGAGCTGAAGCAAGACGAGTCCGAGGCGAGGCAAGACGAGGCCGAGGCGAGCTGAAGCGAGGCGAGGCGAGGCCGAGGCGAGCTGAAGCGAGGCAAGGCATCAACAACGCAAGATGGCAAGAGGGTGGAATCGTGAATCGCGTTCAGAAAGCAAGAGGGAAAGAGATAGATGAAGACTGGATCTGGAAGAGAGGAAGAGAGATTTAGGTTTTTAAGGAAGAGATACTAGATTTGGAAGAGAGGAAGAGAGACTGGGTCTGAATCTGAAAGAAAGGAAGAGGGACTGAACCTATAATTTTTTTTTTTTTTGGTGGCCGCGGCCACCCCTGTCCCAACCAAGCTCCGCCACTGAATACAATGACATATCAAAATTAATAGTTTAAGGTGCATAGGCAATTTTCATTTGAGAAATCTTGTGAAAGCATTGCATAAAGTTATTGTCTCAATTCTCAAATCTCAATGCATTCCTTAGACAACAACATTAACATACGTGGCATGAATGAAAATTGCAGAGTCTGAGTTTTACGCTAACTTTGATATTACGAGCGACGTGAAGATAAACAATAAAAATAATATTTCATGATTTTATCAAAATTACTTAAGTTGCCATTAATGAAAAGCGTAACTAATATGCCTTTTTGTATTTTTAATATCAAAACTAAAAATGAAAAAGCAAAACTAACTGTTTTGCTTTTTTAGTTCGGAAACCGAAAATTACAAATTAATTTTCAAAAAATAGTTCACCAAAATTTTTTTAGAGCTTTTTTATTTTTAAAAATTTAAAAACAATATTTAATAGGTGAATCAAATAGACTCATAGTTTTTTAATCATTAGTTTTTTCTCTCTAATTTTTTTGATTAATTTAGGAGATTTTTTTTGTAACAAACATATTAGAAAACAATCATGTAGGATAAACATAACTAACGTTAGCAAGACTAGTTTTATTTTTACATTTACTTTCACACTTTTTATTTAGTAAAATATACGTGGACTCAAAATTGAGTTTCTCATAAAATAGCGTAACTTATATGAATTTTACACAATAAAAGAATAAATATTGAGAAGATAATATCAGAAAGTGTTGCTACGATATTAGATTGTTATAACTATTTTGTTGATAGTCTATTATAAATATTCATATTGTGTTTCTTTCTAAATTAATAATATGATGTATATTCAGTAAAATATTCATTATGGTACCATAAGTTCTTTATTCTACTTTTAAACTCAATTTTGTCAAAATCTCAACTTTTCAAAAAATCTCAAAATTCCAAACAGAACAACACATCTTCAATGGCAAGTTCTTAACCCTAAAATTTCAAACACAAAATTGTACCTTCATTCCTCTTTTTTCTCTTCTCGTTTTTGCCCTTCTTTTCATCTCCTTTCCTTCGCTCAACTCTTCAATGGCAGGTTCTCATGATGATTCATCCACTACCACCTATGCAACTGTTTCTCAAGATGAATCGTGAAATCCAACATCAACGTATTACCTTCATCCTGACAAAAATTCGGGTGCTTTCCTTATAAATCAAACTTCACAAGGGCCAAATTATTACAATTAGAGTCGTTTGATGAAATGTGCGTTGATCTCCAAGAACAAAGTGAAATTCATCAACACTAAGTTACCGATGCCGACAGATAACAATGCATTATTTGATGCTTGGGAGCGCTGCAATATGATGGTAATTTATTGGACTACTCATTCTTTTTCTCCTTCTATTGCTCAAAGTACAATGCACATTGAGAATTCAAAAAGTTTATGGGATCATCTAAAGAATCGATTTTCTAAAGGAGACCATTTTCATTTTTCCGATCTACTTCAAGATTTACATTTTATTAAACAGGGTGATAAATCGGTCACTGACTTCTTTACTGCATGGAGTATTCTTTGGGAGGAGTTAGAGTTTTTACGACCCATCACCGATTGTTCTTGCTCTACTTCATCTGAGTGTAGTTTACAAAAATTAGTGTTAGGTTATCGATCCTCTAAAACCCTCACCTGTTTTTTAAAAGGCCTCAGTGCCAATTTTGATACGTGTAGAAACCTAGATTTTGATGATGGATCATCTACCTGATATAACCACAACATTTTCTTTAATTTTACAGCAAGAACGACAAATTATTGGTCCTTATATTGATGTTAAGGTTTCAATGAACTCTTCCATCAATGGTACTTCTAATGCTAATCCTAGAAATGGTTCACGTCGTGGTAAAGGTCGCGAATCTGGTTGGGGCAGAGGTGGAGCTCGTCAACGATAATGTACTTTTTGCAACATGTTAGGACACACTACTGATCATTGTTATTTTAAACATGGTTTTCCCCCTAGATATTCTTTTGGATACAAGAACACTAAATCTATTAATTCTTCAATTACTGATGATGATTTTGGGTCTGCTCCTAAAGATCATAGTTCTCCAAAATCTAATCCATCTGATGGTAATGTCTCTAAATTCACTATTGACCAAATTAATCAACTCAAACATTTACTTCAACAATTTGCTTCCTCATCCATAATCAATCTCAATCTACAAATCAAATTTCTCAAATTGTTGGAGTTTCCTCTAATCAACAGAATTATGCTTTAGGTGATATCTCTCCAAACTATTGGATTCTTGACACTGGCGCTACTGACCATGTCACTTGTAATTCCAAATTTTTTATTACTTTTCATGATATTAATTCAATCCATGTTACATTGCTAAATGGAAATACTGTTATAGCTACACATTCAGGAACTGTATATTTCACAAATGGAAATACTTTTCAATGTTTTAAACATTCTTGATTTTACCTTGAACATTATTTATGTTCAGCAACTAATTACTTCTTTGAATTGTAAATTAACTTTTGTTGACTCTCAATGTGATATTCATGACCCTACATCCAAGATGATCGGGCATGCTAAGCTTTTGAATGGTTTATATCATCTGCAACAACCTATTAATGATGTCAAATATTTTGTGTTATATTCTTTAAATTCTAGATCATCACATGCTACTTTTGATCTTTGGCATCTTAGATTAGGATACCCTTCTAATAATGTTCTTACTCATATTTGTAAACATTTTCCATATGTGAGTTTCAATTCTATTAAAATTTGTGATTCTTGTTATCTTGCCAAACAATCTAGATAACCTTTTCATGCTAGTAATACTATTTATGTTAACGCTTTTGATTTGATTCATATGGATATTTGGGGACCTTTGTCTCATTCTTCTATTCATGCTCATAAATATTTTCTAACTATTGTTGATGATTGTACTAAACATACTCGGATTTATCTTATGAAAGCTAAATTTGAAACTCGAAAGTTAATGCATGATTTTGTTGTTTTAATCAAAAATTAGTTTGACAAAATTATCAAAGTTATTAGGACTGATAATAGTATTGAGTTCTTGTATCCTGAATTTAACGCAAATTTTGAAATTCTACATCGAACATCATATGTTGAAACTCCACAACAAAACTTTTTTGTGGAAAGAAAACATAGACGTATTTTAAATGTTACTAGATGCTTGCTTTTTCATGCTAATCTTCTAAAAATATTTTAATCTTTTGTTGTCAAACATGCCATTTATCTCCTTAATAGATTACCATCAGCATTCATTGATAATCAAAGCCCTTATGAGTTGTTATATAAATACTTCACTATTCTTAATGAATTGAAAGTTTTTGGATCTCTTAGCTTTGTTTCTACTTTACAACAACATAGGACTAAATCAGATCCTAGATCTAGAAAATGTCTATTTCTTGGATATAAATTTGACACTAAAGGCTTTATTTGTTATGATTTACATACTAGGAAAATTCTAGTTTCTAGACATGTTATTTTTTCATGAAAATATTTTTCCATATTCTCGAGTAATGATTCTTCTAAAAGTGATTTGTCCTCTTGCGGTGATTTGGGCACTTTTAATTTCTTTTTTGAACCTATAAAAATAGATTATGTCAATAGTAAATAGAGTAATTCTAATTTGAATGATATTAATGTCATGCCTACTTATGATGAAAATAATTATGTACATGAAGAGCCTTTTATACCACCTAGTATTCGCAAATCAACAAGGCCAAAAAATTCTCTTGTTTACCTTCAGGACTTTCATTGTAATATTTTAAACACTTCAGGTACTACTACTAACTCTACAACTGATGTTGTTTTATATCCTTTATATTTTGTTTTGTCTTATAAATCTTTTTCTTCTACTTATTTAAAATACATTTATGCCATGACTAGTGCTATTGAACCCCAAACTCATCATGAAGCCATTAAATCTAAGGATTTGGCCATTGCTATGCAACATGAAATTACAGCTTTAGAATCTAATTACACTTGGGAATTAGTTGATTTGCCTAAAGATAAACATGTCATAGCATGTAGGTGGATATAGGCACAAGGCTAGACTTGTTGCCAAAGGTTTCACTCAATTAAAAAGGGTTGATTTGCTACACACTTTTTCTCTTGTGGCCAAATTAACTACTGTTAGATTAGTTCTTGCTTTGGCTGCCACTAATAATTGGTTTTTAAAACAGTGAGATGTTAGTAACACTTTTCATCATGGTGACCTTCATGAGTTCCTAGTTATCTGAGTCATAATAATAATAAAGTTTGTCGTTTAAAAAAAATCTTTGTATAATATAAAACAAATGAGTCGACAATGGTTTGTCAAACTGTATTTTGCTTTGATATCATTTATTTTAAACATTCAAAACATAATCATTCCTTATTTATTTTCAAGACATTAAAATCTTTTACTGTTTTGTTGGTTTACATAGATGATGTTATTATTGCTGGTAATTCTAAATTAGAGATCAATATGATTAAAACTTTTTTAAATTATTCTTTTCAGATAAGAGACCTTGGGGACTTTAAATTTCTTTCTTGGATTGGAGATCTCTCGTTCAAGGGAAGGTATTCACATATGTCAACGTAAATATACTTTTGATATCTTCAAAAATATGACCCGTTTCCCCAAACCTTGCAATACACCTATGATCAAGGACAAAAAATATCTATACAACTCAAATGCACAACCTTATGACCCAACCTCTTTTAGAAGAATTATTGGGCGTCTTATCTACTTGACCAACACACGACCTGATATCACTTTCTCTGTGCAACAATTTAGGCAATTTATGCAATCACCAACTGAAGACCATTACATGGAAGCCATGAGGATCCTCAAATACATAAAAACTCCACCTGCCCAAGGATTGTTTTAATCATGAGCGTCCAGACCTCAACTGCGAGTATTTAGCGACTCTAATTGGGTAACCTGCCCAAAAACAAGAAGGTATGTTACTAGATTTTGTATATTTCTTGGATCATCATTGATTTCGTGGAGGTCTAAGAAACAAAGCACTATATCTCGTTCATCTTCAGAAGCAGAGTATAGAGCATTAACGTCAACAACTTGTGAAATTCAATGGATAAAGTTTCTTTTTCAAGAATTAATCATGGATTGTTCTACCCCTACAACTCTTTATTGTGATAATCAATCAGCCAGAAACATTGCATCAAACCCAATATTCCATGAGAGAACAAAACATATAGAAATTATTTGTCACATTGTTCAGGACAAACTGCAAGCTGAATTGTTCAAACTCTTGCTCATATCTTCATCAAATATGCTGACAGATTTCTCTACTAAGTCCCTTGAATCTGCAACATTCGATTCAATTCTTAACCTACCTTCTCCATCTTGAGGGGATGTTAGTTTTATATTAGTTAATTTTATTATACCTTTTTTTAGGTTGTTATAACTATTTTGTTGGTAGTCTATTATAAATATTTATATTGTATTTCTTTCTCAATTAATAAAATGATATACATTCAGTAAAATATTCAATTACGATTACTCATTCAAACATTTAAATACTATAGTGTTATAGATAAACCATTATATATATATATATATATATATATATATATATATATATATATATAT